>JBBIGA010143851.1:0-19711 GCA_037576975.1 Alestes dentex | reverse complement strand
TAAAAACTAAGGCAAAGCTGTTCAGTTCAATACTTGCACCTAGAAAAGATAAAACCTGAGAAACTGAACATTTTTGCGGTGGTCTTTTATTTTTTTCCGGAGCTGTATACACATCTCGATAAACGCATGGCAGCGCTGGATACAATTTAAGCTCTTGCACGCTTACGTCTCTCTAAGATGTAATCAGACAAAGCTTCATTGCTTCACAGCTAAATTGTTTGTCCTAAGGTCCTAAGACTTTTGGACAGAATATTTGAGGTGGTCTCAGAGGTCTTGGGGGTGGAGGTAGACTACAAGGCAATGCTTATGGTGTTAGGGCAGGAGTGGCTGAAAAGTCTTTAATTCTCATACAAAAGTAGTGCAGAATAAAACAGGAGAGGAGAGTAACAAATAGAAGAGACCCCACAACATTCCTCTTAAACTCTCGGTTCAATCAAATGATTGATGTTGTGTTAATCTGTGGGTTATTACACAGTCAGAACATGCAGAAATGGACAGTGATTGGTTACCGTGCCAAGAGATTAACACACAATTTGACCAAAAAGGCTGGTTTAAAAAAAGTAAGAACAGAAAAACGTTCTGCTCTTGTTATCATGTCAGTTCAGCCATGCTTAAATCAAGTGAGGTAATTTTTGTATCTCAAAAGGGACAAAACTGGTTAAATAAAGGTTAATGATGATAACAATAATCAATGAGGTAAAATTATCTCTTTTAACTGAGGTATTTAACAATGAGTAAGGAGTGGCCAGTGGTCAGTTTAGTGGTTGTTTAAAAAAAAACAAAAAACCATTTTGTTTATTCTTTTGAAGGTGAGCGCTCGCGAGTTACAGATGAGAATGCTATACCTAGAGCAGAATACATCATAATTTTTCAAAAGTGCGACTTACCGAAGAACGGAACTGGACCCACAGCATTCCGTAAGCATTCCACCATCGGATGGCCAAATGTGAGGTTTGGTACAAAATGCCTTCAAATAAACACAGATCACAGATTGGTTGGTGAATCTCTGTGCTGCAGTAGATGAGGACTGTTCTACGCCTCCCTGGCAAGGAGGACTGAAAAGATTCTGAATCCGCGAGGACCGTACGATGTCAGGGGGAACAGAGGTACAACTGTCTGAATCAGGTTTTCAGCATCAGTGTAGCTGTTTATTTATCCGAGTCCGAACACAGTGTACGATGTCGGTCTATCTGATGACATCTGAACAAACACATTACAATACGTTTTTCGGAGGACTTAACAGGTTCAAGGAGCTTAAAATAAAAAAAAAAACAAAGCTCAATTCTGTTACGAATGATGTGAAAAGATATTTCAACATATTGCTGAGCATTTTCCAGACGTTGTGAGTGGAACTGCTGTTATATTTCTGAGTGAAATCAGGTCACGCTTTGGACCGCTCTTCTCTGCCATGGCTCCATTCTCGCTGCAAGCTTCCAGCAGCACAGACCCAGGGTACAGAGTCCTTGTACTGATGTTCTAGTATTGATTGATGAGCTTTTGAAACGCAAACTGTCAGAAAAACTGTGAGGGAAAAAAAACAAAAACATGCCGACATCAATGCAAGGACTCTGTACCTTTGGAGGCAAAAGGTGCCAGATGGATTGGAACCATTCTCTATTGAAACCAGTCCTTGATTCCCATCCCTAGACGTAGCATGCAAAATTATGAAGGAGGAGGAGGAGGAGCAGGAGGAGCTCAGATCCTAAAAAAAATCCTAACAATAACAAGTGCTATATTTTGTAAGTAGGCCCAAAATTACTACTGCTGTTGTAGCACTCACTAGTAATGCGAAAGACATTAAGATACCAATGACCATGAAGATGGACCCAGAGGTGGCAGGGGAGGGGGGGGGGGTCAGACCATAAAGAACAATAATAACAGGATCTCAAAAATACTTTCATCAGACCTGTCCAGGGTGGTTCTCCTTCTTTTGCCCTATGACTGCTGGGACAGACTCCAGCAACACAGGTTAGGAGAAGTGCCTCAGAAAATGGATGGACAGAACTACTTGGACTCTTAATTTTGGGTGGAGTGGGTCCAAGCACGACAGGAAGACCCCAACATTGCAATTAACATTATCGCACCCTTCCTTTAATCCATTTCCACCATTCTCTGCAGGCTAATTCAACCTGATGCAGTTCACCGGCTTTAGTATTGAAGGCGCTTATAATGATATATATAATCGCACCATTTTTACTCACTACTCAGTGTGGTAATATGCAGTCTGGGACGCAGACAACGTGTTTACATAGCAGACAGGTTAAACAATGTAGGTCCTTCAGACATGTGAATGTAAGAGGCCATTAGGCATGTCAGGCCCACAGTTTGACAGACCCCTAAACATGCTCTGATGGTTGTTTAATATAGGCTAAGCATGCTGGAGGATAACACTTGTCCTCCTGATACTCTATACCTGTATTAAATTGCAGTGTACATTTTATTGGTCCCCTGGTTTATTTTGAAATGGAAACAAAATTAACCTGACCATTACACCAACCTTTATGACACTGCATCCACATGCATAGACTTTCATATGGATCCACATCCATAGACTTTCATACATAGACTGCAGCTATAACAGCTTCCGCTCTTCTTGTCAGGCTTTCCATAAGATTTTAGAGTTTCTGTGGGAATTTGTGCCCATTCATTCTGTAGAGTATTTATGAGGTCAGGCACTGATGTTGGATGAGAAGGTCTGGCTCACAAGTTCTGTTCCAGTTCGTCCCAAAGGTGTTGGATGGGGTTGAGGTCAGGGCTCTGTGTGGGTCAGTCAAGTTCTTCCACACTGAACTCCTCCAGCCACGTCTTTATGGAGCTTTGTGCACTGGGGCACAGTCATGCTGGAATAGAAAAGGTTCTTCCCCAAACTGTGTCCTCAAAGTTAAAAGCATGGTGTTGTCTGCTAATGCATTAAGATCGGCCTTCACTGGAAGTAAGGAGCCACCTAAATTCAGTAATTAAGAGGAGTGTCCCAATACTTTTGTCTATGTGTACGCCCAGTTATAGTTGTTGCTTATGGTTGTACA
This sequence comes from Alestes dentex, assembly GCA_037576975.1. Taxonomy (NCBI): domain Eukaryota; kingdom Metazoa; phylum Chordata; class Actinopteri; order Characiformes; family Alestidae; genus Alestes; species Alestes dentex. The sequence continues at coordinate 16,685 of JBBIGA010143851.1, read as the reverse complement.
TTGAACTGGAGCCTCCTCAGTGGTTTTTTTTTGGTCCAATTCAGATCAGGAGAGTATCATTAAGAAGATCATGAGTTGAATCAGGTGTGTTGGGAGCCCTAGCAGCAGTGTTAATGAACTAAAACCACTTTATCACTCACCCATCCATGACGTCGAGGTGCAGGTAGTCAGCCCCACACTCCATCATTCGTTTGCATTCCGCTCCGAGCTGTGAAAGGTCACTGCTCAGAATAGAGGGCCCAATTTTGGCAGAATATGCCATCTTCACCCTGCTCTCCTGGAAGTGGACAACTTTATTCTGGGTTCTGGTGTTCAGTCCACGAGTAAACAGTCGCACTCATGATCGCCACCAACCGGGCTGGAGTGAGGAATCCTACCAACCACGTGGACTGAGCATCCACAATATGGACAAAAGTATTGGGACATAGGCATTGGGTCCTGTTTTCCAGGGTTTGGGCTTGGATCCTTACTACCGGTGAAGGGCAGTCTTAATGCTTCAGCAAGCAAAGACATTTTGGACAACTCCATGCTTCCAACTTTGTGGACACAGTTTGTGGAAGAACCGTTTCTATTCCAGCGTGACTGTGCCCCAGTGCACAAAGCAATAAGCTCCATGAACACGTTTGGATGAGTTTGGTGTGGAACAACTGTGACTGACCTGCACAGAGCACTGACCTCAACCCCATCCAACACCTTTGGGATGAACTGGAATAGAGTTCGTGAGCCAGGCTTTCACGTCCAACATAAATGCTGTACGGAATGAATGTACTCAAATTCCCACAGAAACACCCCAAAATCTTGTGAATTGTATTTCAAGAAGAGTGGAAGCTGTTATAGCTGCAAATGGGAACCAGTTTCATATTAAAGTGGATGTATTTGCAATGTCATGAAAGTCCCTGTTGGTGTAATGGTCAGGCGTCCCAATACTTTTGTCCATATAGTGTAGCACTGCATTTCTTTATTCTTACTGTATTCTCAACGTTTGTGATCTGTTACATTGCAAACCTGATGGTTTTTGTGTAACCTTTCTATTGTGTTCATTTAGGCTTAACGTTTTAGTTGATTATAAATCATTAATAATATTTTGATGATTATAAATGAAAGTGTATATTACCTAATGTTGTGTTGGAACTTTTTACTAACTCAAATTTATGTGAACAAGTTTTGAACTTCCATTTCCTATTTACAGGTTGTAGGGCTCATTCTCCTAAGGTCATACAACTCATTTTATGAAAATTGAGTTATTTTGACTGTAGCACATACTAAGATGAAACATTTTGAACTGTTTATCACAGAGTATCAAATTTCAATGTTTACCAAGGGCACAGTTTTTAAAATATTAAAACATGTTTAAAATATTTAAAAACAGTGACCAGTATGATTTATTTAGTAAAGACAAGACAAGTTTTTTTGTGGTTGCCAAGGTGTCGGCAAAGAAAACTTTATTGATCCTGTAGGAAATTGTTCATGTTATGACCGCACAGACACACAGAGGCACTGGCTACTGTGTTCAAGCACTGACTCTTACCATGTTGCTCCTACCCAGTAAAATGTGGAGAGGCAGAAATAGAGACTTTTTATTAATATTAAATTTATTTAAAGGCACAACGGGAGAGGGTCGAGCGGAGCCGTGGCAGGTTTGCTGGATGTCAGGAGTAGTGACACTTCCTCAGGAGAGCGCGGTGAGAAGCCGTGAAACTGGGCCTCAACATGGCCTGGTCTCCGTCCGGCAGGCAGCATGATGGCTGGAGGAAAGAACCTCCTAATATCGATCCTCCCGTTGAAGAACTTGGCAAAGTCTTCTGGCAAGAGAGCTGGAGATACAGGGAGAGGAGGAGATTTAAGAAGGGAGGAAGAGGTGGCAAAGAGCTTGCGAGATTCTTCAAATTTGGTTCTGAAGAAGGAAGACTTAGAAGTTAAATCACTAGCAAATTTAGATGAGAGCGCGAAAAGAGATGAGGTCACAGTTCTTAAGCGTTTTCCTCCATCTTCTTTTGACTGCTCTCAGTTCCCTTCAGTTACTTTGCAGGACCTCAGACAGCCACGGAGCCGGGGGAGAGACACGCTTCGGTTTGGAGGACAATGGAAAAAGTTGATTGAATGAGCTGTGGAGAGATGAAAGAAGGTCGTGCGTAGTAGATTCAGCAGAAGATGGACTAGGATTAGTAGAGTTTGGGAGAGACGAGGAGGATAGAATAGAGGAGGGGAGAGAAGAAAGATTTCTGCGGGTAGATGTTGGTGCTGCATGCGGGTGAAGGTCTGAAGAGGGAAATTGAAAGATAAGATGATGGTCAGAGACATGTAGAGGAGTAGAAAAATTGTTGACCATAGGAAGTGACCTGCTGGATACTAAGCCGAGAGCAGTTGAAAGAAGATTCCTTCTTGAAGACGCAAACCCACTACAGACGGAACTGTTACTCCTTTTAAAGTTCAGGGAGAGTGGAAGCCACTCCCCCCCCACTTGACACCTAATTACCTCAGGCCTTCCTCACACCAGGTGCGCTTCGTCTGACTAATCGCAGTGAAACTAACTTAACACCTCAACATTGCCTGTGTTGTGTTCAGTGGAGAGCCCAACAGCTCCTGTGATCCTGAGGTACAGGTGAGTGTGCAAATCACTATGCTGCACTAAGTGTGAACCATGTTGATGCGACATGATGAATGTACTCCTTTAAATTTCAGGAGGATGAGAGTGATGAAAACACTGCTGTGTCTGACACGGACATCCAGGTAGAAACGTTTTATCACTTGTATGTTTCACAGAATGATATTATCGTGTAGCATGGTGTATTTACCTGTACAGATTATCTTCCAATTCCACATCTGTGAACTGAGTGAAATTGAAAATTGAAATTTTACTTTCCATTTGTAGGAAAGCACAAAAAATACATGATGAAGCTTCAATGTGTTCATAGTTTTTTTTTTTTTTTTAATAATAAAAAAAAACTGTGCTGTGTGATGGCCTCTCTCACAGCGTGTCCTGTGAGGAGGTCGACAATATCGAGGGGCACAGGACTGGGGTCTCTTCCATTCTGATGTAGAACCACACACTGACACCACCTGACAGGCCCCCTCTGGCTTCACATGTAGCCTCTTCTTACCGTGCCAGTAAATTCATGCGCTTCGTAGTACAGGCCCCTAGTGTCATGTTTGTTCAGTGATTAGACGTTTGTCTCTTGTGATTGGTCCTCATGTCTTTCCTTTAAAGGCCCAGCCAATCCAGAAGTCGGCATGCGGTCCCCTCATGTCCTGGTCGTTGTACATGGGGCTCTGGTCTCTCTCTCCTGTCAGAAAGGTGAAACCCATCTAAAGCAGTCCGGTGAAGCTTTAACTTGGCTGTGTGTGTGACCCATAGGCTGGATTCAACTCTGACCCTAGTGGCACCTGGACTGAAGCAACCCAAGCATTGGGTCCGTGTCAGTGGGGTGGAGGTCCTTTTCAGCACTGAACAGTCATTTTAACTTGGGGAGAGTCTCCTTGTGTTTTGTTCTGCTAAGTCTGTCACTATTAAGTGACTGTTTGCCTGCTTTATTCCCATTAAAGTCAGTTTGAATTCTGTTTGTGTCCTCCTTCCCCGAGACATGACCCGAGGGGGCTGCCATGAACGTAGTGGCACTAGCCGTGTTGGGGTTTGAACCCACAACCTTCTGATTGCTGGGGCAACACCCTAAACACTAGACCACCAGCTGCCCCCTAATGATTTCTCCACTGATCACCAGTAGAGTATAGAAATGGGTAATCTGGTCTAGAGTACAGATGAGCATGAATCCCAGATGATGGCTGATCAAAGCAGAGCTACACCCAACGAGAGTGCGAGACATAGTGTAAAGTAAAGCGGCCCCTTACTGTCACGCATGAACCCACCACACTACAGCACACGGTGTGATTCTTTCTCTGTATTTAACCCATTCACCGAGTGAAGCAGTGGACTGCCACCAACAAGGAGCACCCGGGGAGCAGTGTGTGGGGACGGTACCTTGCTCAAGAGTACCTCAGTGATGACGCTAGCAGTGTTGGGACCAAGGAGCCAAGGCAGGGACTTACCATGGGTGGGCCGCAATCCCACCGCAGATGATTTTATTAAAACAAAAATAACAAGAATCTTGTTCCATACTGTTAAACACTGCAGTTCTTAAAGTTATTTTAAGGTGATGAGTTAAGCTGAAAAGTATTTAATACACATTTCTTCTGCAATTCTGTCATTAATATGCTGTTTTCATAGATGTAGTTAAAATTTTTGTGAAAGCTATTAAGAATAATACAACACTGGCAGTTCATGAAAACCTACTCCTTCATTTACAATTACGGACTGTCAAGACATGTTGTTTGAAGGCATTCATGCGGCTCTGTTTCCGCACAGCTAACTGCAAGTACAGGCCACAGACGCCTACATCTCCATCTGGAACACACAGAGGAGGAAGAACTTCTGCTGGTGCCCTTCAGTCAGCACCCGCTGGCAAGAGTTAAAAATGTCACCTGAACTGCAAAGGAGCTGTACGAGAAACTTTTTACTTAGAGACTACATGTTGCCATGTACCATCCATTTACCATCCATATCCACTCCATTTTGAAATGTTGTGACCTTCTATAGACCAGGTATTTAAACAGATGGAAGTGAAGAAAACTGTGGAATTGTTATTTAGACAATTGAAAGTTTCAGATTTTAAAGTTTCAGTACAAAACACTACACTGTACAACCAGTGATGGACAACCAATGTCTTTTTTTTTTTGTTTTTGTTTTTTAAATTTTTACGAAAGCTTAAAAAATGCTGGAAAGCCTAAAAGTGAAAATATGTTTTAAGAAAAAGAAAGAGATCGACAGTACAATTGATACTAAACAATTTTTTGTTCACAGTTCAGGATTTAGTATCAATTGTACTGTTTACCCTGTTGGTCTGAGTGAACATTCCTATAGAGGAGGAGTGGAATGGGAAGGAGGGTGATGTTAAGGTTAGCTGGTGTAGCGAGTTGTGAGAACACATGTCGGCTGTGATGAGGAAGCAGCTCGCCATCTGTTGGGTTGTTTAAACATCAAACATAATTGTTTGATGGACCACCTCACTTGCATTTTCTCAACAGGATCTTTTATGAGATGCGTCCCACTGGCTACTTGCTTTCGAACATTTGAATCTTCATTGTTGCTGAAGGAATTATGAGCTGCTACCTGCTTTAAGATCTCAGTATTCTTTCATTCGCCTTCTTCCTTGTCTTGCTCCTTTGCCTGCTTTACTGGCTTTGGGCCAGACCATGCTCGGTGTCCAGTGGGGGCAAGGAAGCATAGGAAACTGATTTTGGTGGACTCCGTGCTGTGGATGCTGATGAAGAAAAATCCCCGAGGTCATCCTTCCCTACACTTGAGGATATTTCAGGTGCATACCATACAAATATCCACTGTGTAAATATATATTTCCACCTGTGGGACTAATAAAGGGTTTTCTTATCTTTCAAGCTGTGAAACTTAATCTAGCTGGATAATGGACACAGTTTATATGTGTGAACACATAAATGTTACGATACATTCATGATACCTCTTAAAAGATGGTTATACCTATGTTAAACCTGTTTTAAAATAGGTAAAAACTTGTAATTGAGCTCATAGGTTTACTTCATTATATTGCTTACCTGAGTGATGTAAAGTGTTTTGGCCGATTTCCTTAAGTCCCTCGTGGTAGTACCCCAGCTAAGCACGTGGGGGCGGTATCTCTTTACTTTCCCTCAGAGACACAGAGAAGAAAATACAAAAATACAAATGAATCCAAAAAATCTGTAGAAAAGCCTCAATATGAAATACACTACACTACATGCACAAATGCTGGAGTATTGATACTGTAGATAAGCAACTTACAGTTAAGTGAATTACTAGTAACAAATCGGGGTAAGAAGTTGTTCTCTATATCAAGTCAGTTATGGCATGTGCAGCAGTAGAGATCAGTAGTATAAAAGTAATACTGACAATAGTGATATTTCACGTAGTAAAACTATCACATATAATAAAAAAATGCACATAATGAAGTGATTGAGTAGGACTTTTGCACATGAAGAAGATAATAATGCACATAATGGTAAGGATTTAAACCCAATAAGGAACATCAAGTTATTGCACAGATTATTGTGTGGATGTGTGACCGAGGGAGGAGAGTCTAATGTCAGAAGGGAGGAAGGATGTTCTGTGGTGTAAGTGATTAAAATGCAATTACTAAAAGACAGTAAAAAAAACACTGTACTCAGAGGAACTAATTAAATCATCACAGCATGTAATGGTTGGACTGTTGACTGTTATTAAATTGAGCTCAGTTCTAGCTGAAGGATAGATGCACCTGGTTGTGTGGCCATATTATTATTTTGTGTTTTATTTATTTTTACCTCTTATACGTCTGAATGCTGCTGAAGGTGCACTGATGCATCTGCGAAGATGAAGAGCTCTCTAAGTGGAGCATGATTAGTGGTTGAGAAGGATGTGTAGGACTGTGGTAATTTTAGCTCTTGGAGATCTCCATCTGTCCCCACTTTGCTTTCATTTCTTCTGAAAGGGGGAAGTCCCAGTCTTCAGCTTACAATTAAAAATTTCTGTCTGTACTGGGAAGCCAAGAAGGTCATCAATAGACAGAACTCCTCAGCAGCAACTGGGAACATATTATCACTGTATTTTTATTACTGTAAATTAAATTAATTTATTACTGTATTTACCTGCTCATGCCAAACAAAACGAGTGTGCATGAATTACAGGACAGTCTATACAGGGGTATTTTTAGGCATTTTAAGGCTTTTTTTTTTTTTTTACCACATCACAACATCGCGGTTTTTCACTATATGTGGGAGCTCATATAAGCGTATGTAGTTTACTGTATGTAGTAAAAAGTGTGGGAGTATGATTTGTAGTTTTTTGGCGAATAGAAAGGCACAGAGCATTCAACACTTCAGCTGCTCTGTAACTTCTCATGTCTGTTTTGTCTTTAGTTTTTTTTTTAGATTTCACTGATATTTTTGTGTTCTTCCAGTAGGGACAAATTCTTGCTGTATTTTTTTTTTTTTTTTTTTTTAAAGATTCATTGCATAGTTGTGGTTAATGCAGATGTGCTCACTGGTAGTGTACCAGCTCCTTCATTGCAGCTCTAAGTACTGTGTCCATTTTCAAGAACTGGAGAAATCCCACTAAAGTGGGTCTTGTGGAAATGTCTGATGAAGGCTTTGGAGCCAGTGAGTTCTGTGGATTACGAAAGAATACTGTCCTCCTCCGGCATGTGGTCACGAGTTCCTCTAGAAAATTCTGGACTAATTCTGGCTAATAAGTGGATCTTTGCTTCAGGAAAAGCTCTCTCCAGTCTTTTTTCAGGACAAGCTCAAACAGTATATGTGTGTTGAGCTTTGTATCTTTCTCTGAGGCGTCATAGAGTTCCCCTGATAGAGCTGCTGTCTCGTTCTCCCGAAGGAATGATCCTAGTCGTTCTCTGGCTCCTTTTCTGGAATCCGGGTGATTAAATATCTCAGATGTGGGTTCGGCTTACGAAGCCAACTTTTTATATCTGCTTTCTATTTTGCTTTACCTACTCTCAACGGTCTGAGCTGCTTAAATATCGCGTGCATGCACGTGAGTCTGCTGAGCACAGTTTGAATTAGAAGTTATTTCAAATAAGCAAAAATCTTTGATTCAAAGAAAGTTATGTTCCAGTGTAAACCACATACATTTGCACTAAACTGTTTTAAAGTTGTTCCATCCGCAATTGAATTTTATCTTGAGGTAACAATGTCAGTTTATGCTGAATGGAAATGCGTGGCCTAAACGAATTAAGTCCATACAAGAATTTTTGAGTGTTCAGAAAGCAAACCTAACTAGCTAACATCTCTGAAGAACATCAGATTTCAAATAGTATGGTAAAACTGCAACCAAGTGCATTCCTTCATGTATTACAGTAAACAGGAAGCTGCAGCAGTCCTCTTAGGAAACAAAAAAAAAAAAAAGTTCTTGCTATCCAAGAACTGTCCCACCCAAGAGCTGAAGTGTGGTTATGCATTTTACCTGATTAATGAATGAGCCTCACCTAAATGTTTTATTTTTGTAAACGATGATCACAGTGATAAGTCATAGATATATATAATTATGTATAGATCAATATCAATTTATTGTAATTTTTTTTGTTATTTAAAAACATTAACATCCAACAATTGTAAAGTGTCCATTTGTCATACACACAACAGCACATAGTGTGAAGAGCCCAAATGTTTCTCTTTATTTAACCCATTTTACCCGGTGAAGCAGCAAGCAGCCTGGAACACAGCACCCCTTCAATGCTTTAGGAAGCAAACGCATTGCACATTGTATTTATTACATACTGTACATTTTAATCCTATTGCTGCTCTTGATGCTATTATTTGCTCAGTTATTTCTTACCGTCTATCTTTGGATTTTTTTACACATTGAACAATACTGTTCAATCAAATGAGTGCTGTTACGGCTCCTGTGAGCGGCGCTTTATGGTGTGTTGTCCTGCAAACTACTGTACTGTTACTTCTGGTTTTTTGGGTTTGTTTGAACTCTCTCTTGCAGTCCCATCCTGCACTTGTATAGTTTTTGGTGTTTCTGATGTAATTTTTTTTTTGTTTTTCGTTTGTGTTGCGGCCTGGTCCTGGAGGAACATTGTTTTATGTCACTGTGAACTGTGTAGTTGGTTAAAATGACACTAAACACCTAGGCAAACAAAAATTCAAGTGTGGATATAAGAACTTTTCCAGAAATGTTCATTCCAAAACAACAACAGCCAAATATGTTCCAGAAATTGTTTTTTTTTTTCCTGTTGGTTTTAGCAATTCCAACTAATTTATTGCGAAAGGTAATTAGACTAAACATATGGTCAACAACACTGTTATAAGATAAGACGTACCAGCAGATCAGTAGAGCCACATGGTTTATGAAAGTGACTTAGTGTTCATGCAATAAAAATAAAAATGCAATAAATAGCAGCAAATGATGAGGGGCTGAGATTCACATTCTGTAACAAAGCTGTAGTAGAAGTAGCAGATAACATCAAAGGAGAGCTACGTCCCTAATAATACCAGGCTTTACTACGTCAAGCTGTGGTGCCTTTACTGAATCTAGACCAGGTTAATAGCTCTAATCTAATTACATCATCAGTGTAGTCTTTTATGTGCCTGTCATCTGAGTTTACTCCACTTTATGGCTGTGATTGAAGATAATGTAGGCTACAAAATGAGAGAAGAAGTGACGTCAGAAGCTGAAGGGATGGATTGGAATATAAATCAAGACTGAAGGGGGTTAAGAGCTGAGATGGAAGAAGGATGAAAAGAGGGATCCAGCAAAGACAATGAAAGACATTCTTTATAGAATTGTGTGTAGGTGCCTCTGCCATGGCAATGGCACCAGAAATGCACAATACAAGCAGATCTACTCCAGGGAGGTCAATTCTTTGTATGAAAAAGAGAGTTTTAATAACTTAGCTGAAGTTCACTTAGATGTCTGATCTCATTCACTCCAGTTCTCAGGTCTTTGTACTGGCTCCCGGTTCAGTATAGAATTGATTTCAAGAGTTACTCATTGTTTGAAGCATATATTCCTGGTAGGTAAGGGGTCAGTTACATGCTTCAAACATATCAATTAAAATGAAGGGGTTTCCAGTGTAACACAGTGTACTCAAAATGTGCTTAACCCTACCTTAATTTACCCCTGAAAATACACCAAACCCCTTCATTTGAATTAAGTACCCGTTAATTTGAGAAACCCCTTTATTCTACCTTAAAATTAGATTTAAGGCATGAGTGTGAAACCGCTTAATCTTAAATTTAAGGCGTTAATTCAAGAGGTTCTATTATTGAAGGGGCAAATTTGGAAAAGTAAGGGGAATGTTCAGTAGTGTTACCACTGAATCTGTGCACTTTTTTCCCTTAATTTCCTGTATGGGTAATTAAAGTCTAAATTAAGTCATTTTAAGGGGTAAAATGAAGACGTTTGGTTTCGTAGTGGCTGTATGTTTTAAACTCAGCCTCTGCCTTTGATCTGGTAAAGACCGGACCAGACCCTTGGGTGTTGTGCACTGCATTTGAGAAATTGATGCCATACTTCTTTGTCTCCAGAGAACAAAGGTTCGCGTTCCACGTATTCTGCCTCCACTCATCAATCTGATCGGGTCATTTGTGATTTAGACTACACCGTGTTCACAAATGTGTCATTTATTTCACCAAGTTGTCTAGATCTCGTTCTAATACCGACTGATTCCAAAATCTATATCAAAAGAATTCACGGTACTTACACAACCTTCAAAGCTCAAATTAATATTACCCTCTTTAGTTAGAAATTAAAGATTGTAATATTTGATTTGATTTTACAAATGAGGGCAGACCCCACTTTAATTAATGAGGGCAGGCCCCACATGCATGAACTACTTGGTATACTTTCAGTAGAGCTTTATGTGCATGTAGAGAGGGCTTCAAACATTGTCTCCATGGAGAAGTTGGTGTTTGTGTCTGTGCTCGAAGACATTAGCATGTGTAAAGAAATGTTTTCTTTGTGTGTAATTAGATTAGCACTCTATTTAAATTCATGATGTAATTATGCCAATGATTACGTACTCGAATAAAACTGAAATTAGAGCAATCCACATGTTAGCCGATGTGGTTTAAATATGGAGTTGATTTGAATGTGTTTTGAATGCAACTGAACTGAAATGAGGGAAGAGTGTATTTACAGACCGAAAATGAGCTTTTTCACACTTCCATCGATGTGTGGTAAAAGCTTTTAGAGGATCGAGATGCACTCACAAGGACAATGATGGCTCGCTTGTTGAACCAACACAATCTCACACAGATGCAACAGACGAACGCACATGTCCACATTATACAGTGGTCTAGTCACGTAATGGTCAGATGGCGGTGGGGGGTATAATCTTATAAACGTTCTGTTATGGCCAGAAAGAACCTTCACACAAGCACACGCTTTTTATTTTTTACCACACAGTAAACCTGCTCAGTGCTTTACATTACTGAACAGCTTCTACTACTCTGACTTTGGAAAATAGAAGAAGATACGATGCTAAAAACAAATGGAATCTCACACTATATTTACATTTTGACAGAGCGAACAGGTTTTACTTTAGGTGCATTGACCTTGAAAGGGACAGTCCATCATACAGAAGTACTGAATATCCAAAATGGACAAAACACTTATTTTAGCAGTGTCTAAATGTCTTAACACTCTGTTAATAGAACTGACTCAACATTAACCAAAAACGAAGGAGAAACTGTATGATGCACAGTCAGTCTGGAGACTGTATTGCAGTCTTACTTTTTGTGGTTCCACTGTTTGTGGCAGGTGAGTTAGCCAGCTATGGCAAATCACAGCCACCCCACTGCTGCCACTCATACTTGTTTTACTACAGACCACAGTGTAGCACTATGCCATACACTATATGGACAAAAGTACTGGGACAAACCTGTTTTTCAGGGTTTGGGCTTGGCCCATTACTTCCAGTGAAGGGCTTAATCTTAATGCTTCAGGAGATCAAGACATTTTGGACAACACAATGCTTACAACTTTTTAGACACAGTTTGGGGAAGAACCTTTTCTATTTCAGCACGACTGTCCCCAGTACACAAAGCGAGCTCCATAAAGACGTGGCTGAATGAGTTCAGTGTGGAAGAACTTGACTGGCCCACACAGAGCCCTGACCTCAACTCCCTCCAACACCTTTGGGATGAACTGGAACGGAGATTGTGATCCAGACCTTCCCATCCAACATCAGTGTCTGACCTCATAAATGCTCTACAGAATGAATGGCCACAAATTCCCACAGAAACTTGTGTGGAAAGCCTTCGAAGAAGAGTGGAAGCTGTTATAGCCGCAAAGGGGGGATGGACTCCGTATTGTGTCCACAAAGTTGGAAACGAGACGCTGTCATAAATGTCTTGGTCTGCTGAAGCATTAAGATTGTCCTTCACTGGAAGTAAGGGGGGCACCTTAATTCAGTAATTAAGAGGTGTGTCCCAATACTTTTGTTGATATAGTGTATTTAGGAGTGCATCTTTGTGTTTTTGGTTTATTTATTAGTAATACTTTGAAACTGAATGTACTTCTGAGTGATCATTTTGTGTGGACCAGTGACAAAAGTGTTTGGGCCTGAGGCTGGGAGGTACCACAACCAGGACCACTGATAATTAGCTGTCATGCCTCTCTCTGTGAACACCTGTCAGAGCTTCGATTCTGTCGTCTTCTAATTCGGCATCACTGCTCAGCTCATTACAGTCTATGGCTGTTTCCAATTAAAGGAGCATGACAACATTTTTCTGCTTAATCTCCATCTACAGGTAAAGCTGGCATGCATGGGCTAATAGACATCCCTCTCTTTCAAAGAACAAAAGGCATCACATTATGGTTGGATGAGATCAAATTAAGACCAATTAAACCTTGAGGTTTTTTTTTCTTTCACTGTCAAAATCCTAATAAATATTAGCCTTAAATAACATATCCTTCCAGTACTATCCTGCAGTACCAGAACATTACTATTACAGAACAATATAATACAGTATAACAATATACTCTTTGATAAAGCTTTACATTTTAACTATATATTATTTCTCCTGTGTTTTAAGTTCTGACTGGCTGCTTTAGGTTCACATTATGTGCTTATTGCTCCTTATTCAAAGCAAAGGGTCAGATGTGTGGTGAAGTTTTGCTTGATTTATCTGGCCAACAGCTACAGACATATCACTGATATAAAGTACTTTATTTGAATCAGGTTACTGGAGCGATTGTGCAGAGACATGGTGTGTTTGGTGTGTTATGTGTGTACCATCCATCCGCATGTTCAGTAACTAAATTGTACCTCTGTTGGCAATATTGTTTGTTTAAATGTCTCTCTCAAGAAGAATCTGCTACAAAAGCAGATATCAGAAAACAGACCATGTACATATTTGATACTGAACAGATTTTTGGCATTATGAACACCAGAAAGTCCAGCTTTTTCCAAACGGATTAAAGCCATGTTTGTAGTTTCCAATCAAAGTTAAATCTCTGGATGTGTGGCTCAGTTTGACCAGTCAGACTACATTTCATGTGACTTTTGTCATTTTGAACAAACTAATATACAAACCTAATTTGCCCTGTAATATAAAGAAAGCCTCTGAGTCCTTGGCCAAGACTGCACTACTTTAGCTTACTGTTATAACTCGGTTAGACTGTAAGAATGTATAAATGTAATGTAGGCCATAATATCCTTCTGACAGCCAAACGTTGTATGAACAAACAATTATAGTGTTACTGTCTGAACAAAAGGTAACTTTACCAGAAAAAGGAAAAAGTAAATAAATACAAAATTGAAGATACGTTTTGTTCGGACTGCAGCAATAAGTTGTTTAAACTTAACCTCAGTGATGATGACCTCAAATCGTGCTTTGATATTTCCCACATACTCTCAAATTTCTATTTTATGGCATACAAGTCATATAACACTTCCAGAAGCTGTTTTGCAGGGTAAAATTCTTTAGCCTTTTCTAACTAATTCCAGCTGGTGCTCTGGCTTTTACAGACTGAAGGCTACTGAGAGCAAATACGGCTTTTACACTGGGGACAGCCGAGAGGTTTTGTTCATTTGAGAACCTTTGAAGTGATGAGTCAGCAAACAGAGACTGCACTCAGTTTCATGCTAATGTTTGTTCTGCTTTGAGCATGAACATTTCATGGTCAATTCTGAGTCATCCGGGTTCCTCATCTTTTTCACTATTTAACCTTTTCACTGAAAACTCTTTTTTTTTTTTTTTTTTTTTACTTTTTGTTATTGCCAGATAAAAATGTGTTGAGCAGTGTTTTTTTCAGACCTCTGCATTGCATAGTAGCTCTCTTTGCCTGGCACACTTGAAGCCAAAACTTAATTTACAGGTTTTTCCTTATATCTTGAATCCTAAATTTCTTTACTTTTTGGGGCCAGCTGGTGGTCTGGTGGTTAGGGAGCTTCCCCTGTAATCAGAAGGTTGTGGGTCGTTTGAATCCCAGGATTGCCAGTGACACCACTAAGTTTCCCTTGAGTAAGTTACCGTCCACACATGCTGCTCCCTGGGAACTGTGTTCCTGGCTGCCCGCTGCTTCTCTTGGTGAATGGGTTAAATGCAGAGAAAGAATTTCACACTGTTCACACTGTGTGCTGTGCTGAGGTGTGTATCTTTTGTATTGCATGTTTGCTTTGCAGTATCAGAAACCATATAAGCAAGTCTATTCGAGATACACGGTTGTAGGTGAGTGATGACTTAGGTAGTTTACTCAATGCTAATAACTGATACACACAATTTATTGGTTACATTAACCTACATTTGTTACAGTGCGAAACTCAAGAAACAAACGAGAAGAAAAGGTACCAAGTATCTCTTGGCAGATCTTGGGGTAAGGTATGCAAATTACATTTTTAATTATGACCACACAGTCACAGTTTCAGACCCCCTCACTTTCTACCACTGTGTACCACTGTCCCTGTAACTAGTGATTGTAAGTCTCTCTGGATAAGAGCATTAGCCAAATGCCCCCTTTGCCTGTGTTTATAAAGATGGGTCCTCCTTATTTAAAACTGTTGTCCATAATTTAAACAAATTGTCCATAATTTAAATGCATGACAGAGTATTGCCTGAGTAGGGAGCATTCGTTGCTTTCCAGACATGGGCTGTTTTTTCAGCCTCTTGTTTGTTCCTGGTTCTGACTCTTGTTCTGTTTTGCTGGATTTTGTGACATGGATTTGCCTTGTGTGTGCCTGCCTGCCCGTAATGACTATGAATATTGAATTGTCCCTACTAAAGGTATGTTGCATGTGCAGCCCTCCTTTTAGCTCCCTTCATTATAGATGCTGACGTGATTATACCTTAACACTGTCAGTCTTAGTGTCACGTTCCGTTGTGTTTCACCCAAGCAGGAGGCACAAACGCAGACTTCCATTCTTTATTCAAATTCACAAAACCAAACAAAAAACTTGGCTCGAGGGCCGATACAAGTTTCAAGAACAAAACAGAAGACACAAACACAAACAAACCTATTGTGATGGTGAACCGACAAAAACAGAACCCCAAAGTGTGCTATTTAACATAATCTAAACATGAAGCACCTGTTAGCTGAATAATGCCTCATCCCTGGCCAGAAGGGCTACCAGGCCTACACAAAAGGGGAGGAGGAGGGAAAGGTGGCGGCAAAGGGCAGCGTCCCATAAGCCCCACCCGACCGCATCTCACTAGACCATCTCCTGGCCGCCACTCCGCACAGCCAGGGTGGCCGGGTAGGTCTCCTGGGACACGCCCCTTACCTGGAGCCCCTCTTTGTCCTCGGGAGTGGAGTCCTTACTTTGGCCTCCACCTTAATCCAAGTACACCCCCCCAGGGGAAATTCAGGTGAAGGCCCCCCGCCCCAGTGGGATAAACTGCCCCTTTTTTCCTTCTAATGGCCCCTCACTGGCTCCTTTCGGCCCCTCACTGGCCGCAATATTACTGTTAAGTCCAGCCCTTACTATTGACCTCACCACGAGCCTCTGAGCTACTGTCTAGCCCTCCCCAAGCCTCTGAGCTACTGTTTAGCCCTCCCTGAGCCTTGAAGCTACAGCTGAACCCACCCCGAGCCTCTGCGGCTGCGGCTGCGAGACCCTCTCGCTCTGCAATGGCTGCGAGACCCTCTCGCTCTGCGGCGGCTGCGAGACCCTCTCGCTCTGCGGCGGCTGCGAGACCATCTCGCTCTGCAATGGCTGCGAGACCCTCTCGCTCTGCAATGGCTGCGAGACCATCTCGCTCTGCAATGGCTGCGAGACCATCTTGCTTTGCGGCGGCTGCGAGACTCTCTCGCTCTGCAACGGCTTGGTTCAGGAGCAGAGCTAATGGGCTTGGAAACGGCGCTGCATGGCTCGGGTGTGGAACTGCATGGCTCAGGTGCGGAGCTGCATGGCTCAGGCGTGGAGCTGCGTGGCTCTGCAATGGCTGCGAGACCCTCTCGCTCTGCGGCGGCTGCGAGACCATCTCGCTCTGCAACGGCTGCGAGACCCTCTCACTCTGCAACGGCTGCGAGACCATCTCGCTCTGCAATGGCTGCGAGACCCTCTCCCTCTGCAATGGCTGCGAGTCCATCGCGCTCTGTGGTGGCTTCGAGACCATCATGCTCTGCGGCGGCTGCGAGACTCTCTCGCTCTGCAACGGCTGCGAGACCCTCGCGCTCTGCTGCAGCTGCTAGACCCTCTCTCTCTGCAATGGCTGCGAGACCCTCTCGCTCTGCGGCGGCTGCGAGACCCTCTTGCTCTGCGGCGGCTGCGAGACCCTCTCGCTCTGCAATGGCTGCGAGACCCTCTCACTCTGCGGCGCCTGCAAGACCCTCTCGCTCTGCAACAGCTGCGAGACCCTCTCGCTCTGCGGCGGCTGTGAGACCTTCTCGCTCTGCGGCGGCTGCGAGACCCTCTCGCTCTGCAGTGGCTTGGTTCAGGAGCGGAGCTAATGGGCTTGGAAGCGGTGCTGCACGGCTCGGGTGTGGAGCTGCATGGCTCAGGTGCGGAGCTGCATGGCTCAGGTGCGGAGCTGCATGGCTCAGGCATGGAGCTGCGTGGCTTGGGAGCGCTGAGGCAGGCTGCACCTCTCGCTCATGACTCTGGCCTACATGCACCCATGGTAGAGCTAGAATAGCCAAGGAGCGCAGACTTCCTGGACCCTCGGTAGCCTGCGCAGCTGTT
>JBBIGA010143840.1:0-19711 GCA_037576975.1 Alestes dentex | reverse complement strand
TATACACACACACACAGTGGGGGAAATAATTATTTGATCCCCTGCTGAATTTGTAAGTTTGCTGACTTACAAAAAAAGGAACAGTCTCTGGATGCCTGTACACATTGAGTAGCAGAAGGTATTGACAACAGTAAAAGTAAAAAACAGTAACAATGAACTAGACAACAGGACATTGCTCACAGTAAGATTTCACCCCTAAAATTGCACCAGAGAACCACAAAGATTGCACATGTTGTACCCAAAAATATTTCACACAAGAGAAAAATTTTGCACGTGAGAGAAATATTGCACACCAGAGTAACCTCCCCTTATCAGTCCATAGTGTTTGGGTGTGGGAGTTTGTGTGTGTGGAGTGACAGGTTTTGACAAAACAGTAATAATAATAATACACCGGAAGAGTTGCACATTGTAACTTTCATGTCTATGAATGTTTCACCCCAAAGATTGCACATGTTGCCTAAGAAAACTGCACTAGAAGAAATATTGCACATAAGAAAAACTACCGTGGATATGTGTGTTCGTTAGTCTATGTGTGTGTGGTCATCTGCAAGGTCTTTGTTGTACAGTCTGACAGCGGTTGGAAGGAAAGAGCTGCGGAATCTCTCCTTCCCACATCATGGGTGCAGCAGCTTGTAACCGATGGAGCCGCTCAGTGCTGTCAGAGTCTCCTGTATGAGGTGGGAGATGTTCTCCAACAGGGATGACAGCTGAGCCACCATTCTCCTGTCACTCACAACCTCCACTGGGCCCAGAAGGCCTCCTAGAACAGAGCTGGCACTCTGGCTCAGCCTGTTCTGTCTCTTTCTGTGCTCAGCATGGATGCTGCTGCCCCAGCAGACCACACCGCAGACCACATAAAAGACGGCTGATATCACTACATAAAAGATCCTCAGGAGTGGCCCCTGAACTCCAAACGACCTGAGCCTCCACAGCAGGTACCGCCTGCTCTGCCCTTTTTTGTAGAGGGCATTTGTGTTATCAGTCTAGTCCAGTTTATTGTTCAGACGAACACCAAGGTACAAGTTACCTGTACCTCTCCACATATCCTGGATGTTCAGTGGTTGCAGTGGAGGATGTTTGGCCTGTGGAAGTCTACCACCAACTCCTTGGTTTTTCCAGTGTTAATCTGGAGGTAGTTCTGCTGGCACCAGTCCACAAAGTCTCAGGTCAGTTCTCTGTACTCCTTGTCGTCCCCATCATTGATGAGACTGACTATTGCAGTCGTCAGAGAAGTTCTGCAGCAAGCAGTTGGTGGCGTTGTGAAAGAAGTCTGCAGTATAAATGGTGAAGAGGAACGGTGCCAGAACTGTTCCCTGTGGGGCCCCAGTACTGCAGCTTGTCCCTCAGGATTGTGGGTGTTGAAGGCACTGGAGAAATCAAAGAACATGATGCTCATTGCACTCCTGGTGGTCTCCAGGTGAGAGAGAATGATGTAGGAGGTGGATGATAGGCAAACTGAAGTGGGTCCAGTGATGAGCTCACCAGGGGCCAAAGCGGCACATGGACCAACCACCCCAGAGTCTTCATCAGGTGGGATGTCAGAGCCACCAGCCTGTAGCTGTTGAAGTCCTTTGGATGTGGGGTCTTTGGCACTGGTACCACACAAGGGGGCAGCTGTGGTACTTTCCCCAGCTTCAGACCCAGGTTGAAGAGGTGCACCATTACCCCATACAGTTGATCCACGCAGGACCTGACAACTCTTGAGCTGAAGCCATCTGGACCCGCTGCCTTCCTGGCTTCCTAATCCTCCTCAGTTCCCTCCTAACTTAGATGGCTGAAATAGACAGGCTAGAGCCGTGTGCTGGATGTATGCTGGATGCCATGGTTGGGGAGAAGGAGCAGTGAACAAAGTGTGTGAAAGTGGTGTGAGGTATAGAGGAGGTGTGAAGTGTCTGAGGTGGAACAGAGGTGGGGTGGGGTGTCTGTAGCAGATGTTGGGGACTGGATCAGGAAGGGCAGTATGGGTGGAGAGGCAGGGAAAGATAAATCAAACCTGTTGAAAAAGTGGTTCAGTTCATTTGCCCACCTCACAACCCCCTCTGGCAGAGAGTTCTGTTCTTTGTGGCCTGAGATGGTTCTGAGGCCTCTCCAGACTGTGCTGACATTGTTCTGCTGCAGCTGGTTCTCCATCCTCTGTCTGTAGTTGTCTTTCCCATCCCTAATGAGTCTTTCAGCTCTCTCTGCACCCTCTACAGCTCCTCCTTGTCACTTGATTTGAAGACCTTCCTCTTCTGCTTGAGGATGGCCTTGGTTTCTGGAGTAATCCAGAGTTTGTTGTTTGGGAAGCACAGCACAGACCTGGTGAGTACAATGTTATCCACACAGAAATTTATGTAGTCTGTAACGCAGGTCACAAGGCACCTCCCACACAGTAGACTCAAAACGGTCCTTTAGAGCCTCCTTGCTCTCCTCTGACCATCTCTGCACTGTGCAGATGACTGCTGGCTTCCTGTATACTAAGGGCTCATACACAGGGACAAGGTGCACCAGGTTGTGATCTGATCTCCCCAGGGGAGGGAGAGGTAATGAACTGTATGCTCCAGTGTTTTATTGACTATTGTGGGGCATGTCACATACTGGGTTAAGGTGGGCAGTGTGGAGTCCAGGGATGCACGATTATAGTCCCCCGATATTAAAAATTGTGCTCGTGGAGATAGCGTTTGTGATAACATGCTATAACATGCTACAATTCCCTGGGGAGGTAGTATGGTCACATGCAAATGGCAAACAGCTCAGTGTCTCTGCTGCGAAGTTATTATTTCACAGTAATGTGCCCAGGGTTACACCATCTGTCATTCACAAACACTACCAGTTCCCCTTCTTTCCTCTTACTGCTCTCCCTCATCCTGTCCGCCTGCAGCAGCTGGAATCCGGGCAGCATCATGCTCATGTCCGGAGTTAGCGGTGTTAGCCAGGTCTCTGGAATTCAGTCTGGAAACAAACAGAAACAAATGTTTAACTGTGACAGGCTGCAATATCCCTAAAGATACAAGGAGCCTAGATATAGGTGTTCCAACCACTCAGCATTCAGCACCACCAGTATACCGATCACCGCCTGATCATCTGGAATCATCTGCACCTGTTTCTTCACTGGTTCAGGTCATAAGTTAGATGGTCTTTGTTCTGCTTGAATGATTCATACATATGTCACTATATCGCTTAATAAACAAAAAACATTCTTCTGAAACTGGTCAGGTTCAGAGACTGGACTGAAAATGAGTGTCTTTGAAAGTCCTTTAGGAAGCCTGGAGAGCTACATTAAAATATAAGAAAGACTGGATATTTGCAAGCAAAATATGAAGAAGAGAGAGAGAGGACAGTTATCCTCAGTGATGAGGGAGAGGGAGGACCATGCTGCACACCCAGAGAGAGAGAGGAGAGTTATACTGAATGATGGAGGAGAGAGACAACATGTAAGTTCTTAAAGTAAAGGGTTTTCTAAATGGAGTTGTGCTTATCATCCTCTGCAGAATTTACACAAACACAGTCGACAAAACAACAGCCTCATTACACCCTCGAGAATAACCGGAGAAAGCTTTCCCCCAGCAATTAGATTTGTAGGGCACACACACACACACACATACCTCATATGATGACATCGTTTTTAGCTCTTCTTGGTGTCTTTATTTCTCATTTTGTTCTCGTCTCTGCTGCCTGCATATATAGCTGATGAAGTGCTGATGAAAGAGGGTGTAAAAAAGAATCAGCCTAAGGGGGTGGGGTGTTTGTAAAATCAACTGTAATCAACTATAATCAGTTTAAATAATGTTTAATAAAGTATGGTAATGAACCACCCCTCATTTCTTCATGTTTTGCCTCCAGACATCCAGACACTTTTTATATCTTAATATAGTCTAGCGGAACAGTTCTTTAGGCTTCCTGAAGGACTTTCAAAGACTCTCGTCAGTTTCAGAAGTTTTTTTGTTTGTTAAGCCACACAGTGACCTGCGTGTGAATCATTCAAGCATAACAGAGCACATCAAACTTAAGTCCTGAACCAGTGAATAAGCAATTGCAGATGATTCCCAAAACTTATCTTGACCCTAAAACCACATCCAGCTATTCATTAAGGTGGATCAGACTAGTGGATGTGGTTTAGGACACACTATAGGACATGAAAAGGACATGTAAATGATTATGTTAAGCATTATAATCTGCAAATGCAATAAGCAACTTTTACTGAGGAAAATTTAATGCAGGGTTGTCAAGTCATATCCACAGAGGACCGGTGCAGTTGCAGGTTCTTTCCAAACCTGCAGGAGCTCACCTTGATGACCAAGAGGAACCAAGTGTTTGGATGGGGTTATCTGAGTTGACATTCCTCATTTAGTGAAGTGACCATTCTGTCATACCTGAACACACCACAGCACACAGTGTGAACAGCACGAAATTCTTCCTCTTTATTTAACCCATTCACCAAGTGAAGAAGCAGGCAGCCAGGAACACAGCACCAAGGTAGCAGTGTGTGGGGACGGTACCTTGCTCAAGGGTACCTCAAAGGTGCTTTGTGGTCTTTGGATTCGAACCCACGACTGATCGCAGGGCGAATGCCTTAACCACTAGGCTACCAACTGCCCATTTAATTAAATAAATAGGGAGAGAGAGAGAGTGAAAGGGTAGAGAGAGGTGAAGAGAGGAAGAGAGCAGGGAGACACAGGAATAAAGATAGAGACAGAAAGAGAGGAAAGACGGAGAGAGAGAATGAAAGAGACAAAAGAGGGGAAGAGAAAGAGACAGAAAGAGAGGAAAGAAGTAGGTGCCGTCTGTTCTGAGTTTCATTGAAAACATCTGAGGAACCCACATCTTAGTTCTAATTGTGGTAAATTGGGCCTTTGTTCCTTAGTAAAAGGTCTTCAGTGGCTCCAGCATCATCCCGGCATCTCACCTGAGAGCAACCTCCACGCCCGCATCATGGGGCCATCATCTAACAACCAAAAAGCCACAGCCTAGCAACCCGAGCTGGAGGCGAGTGAGTGTGTCTCGTGGGACTGAAAGAAGAGTGCCTATTATGCAAGAATGATGGCAGTATAAACCTCAGCCACAATCTGGATGAGGCCACTTAGCCCTCATGTTCTGTTCAAATTTACTAACATCCTTTATGCTTGGAGTCAGTTTAACCCCAGCATTGTAAACCTCCAGAAAATAGTTGAAATTAAAATTGCTACCCAAGTTTATGTGTCTGTACTTTATGTTTCTTGTTTGACAATCTAAATAGTGCTTTAAATGAAATATACATGTAATAAAGCCCCCATGATGGAAATGTCAAAGTTCTGTTGGACAATATGTTTCCCTACCCCATGTCATGTGACCTATCAGTGGTTCTCACACTCCTATAAGTGTGTTCAGTTTTGGTCCTAAAACAGAGCTTTTGAAAATTAATAAAATATTACAGTATCCTCAATATCATCTAAAACAAAAAAAAACAAATGCGTGTAAAATCACCATGTGTGATATTCTTTATATGTTTTATAAAACATCTAAAACAACCCCCATAGAACACAGATATACAAACAGATCTGTTTCTTCGACAGCAATGTAACCCAAATTTTGGTGTAAGTCAAAACACACCCCAGCCTAAGTCTCTTACCTGTCCTAAGACACCTTGTTGTAGAATCATAAAAACACAACTAAGCAGATAAAGGAAAAGGAAAACTCCCTCACTCATATGCCATGTTACTGCATATTCTTCCACCACGCGCAACTAAACTAGTTTGCCCACGTAGTCCATAGGTACGAGGCTAATGGTGTAAGCCGAGTGGGAGTAGGAGTGGGAGTGAGCATTGTAAACTCAAAAGGTCGTATGTCGAGACCGTCGTAACTAGAGGACCTCCTGTATTTGTGTTTACCCAGTTTGTCTTCATTAAATTAGGAAAAATCATATAATATGAAGCAAAAATGATATCAATTATTTATTTAGAGATGTTAAACATTGAATGGGTTGATTCGACCCCAGACGTAAAGAAAAGTTTAAAGTAGTAACTTGTTCAGAAATCAAACGTATTTGATCTCAAAGAATCATCTCTATAGTTTTAGTGCTGAAGCTGCAAGTCTAATGTAGCTAACAGGTATTGGAAGCTTATACTCCACCAATTAGCATCAGGCTAACTCCATTCACCAAATTGTGTTGTTTCTGACTATATTACCCAAAATTTCTGGAAGAAAGTGCATTAGCATAGCTAAAAATATAGCTCTATACTAAATTCTGTCCATGTTTATAGATGGCAATGAGTCGTATAGAGTCAGAAACCACAGAAGCGGGTCTATTACAGATTCCTGATGAACTGTCATTTTAACATGATTGGCTGTCATTTAAAGTTTGGCAAAGAATCAGATCACAATGCTCCACTGATTCCAGATGTGGTTGATCAGTCAGGAGGAGTCTGGAAACCAAATTTTGTTTCTTTTGTCCAGAACTGAAGAACACTAGAAGTCAACAGTCAACCCAAATATTTTGCTGCAAACACCTCCCCAAAATTTTTCTCTACCCTCAAACAACATCCAGCTCCTCTGAAGAGGACTAGTGGATGTGGTTTAGGACACAGTATGACTTACTGTGAGCTGTAAAAAAAAAGAAATATTTGTGGGGCCTATTGACCTGTAGTGCTACATGATTTCTTTAACGTCCTTCATAGGAGGTATAAGACACACAAGTTACATGTTGTAATATGCAGATTTACCAAATATTCTCAAGCACAATCAGAGTTCTAAATACGGCTATGAATCTCTAAGTTGATGGTGGCTCTTCAGCATCTCCATGAAGGGCTGAATTTGGTCTACAGTGTTTAGGTGTCAAAGCAATGTCCACATGAACGGAGGACCCCAAAATTCTCCAGCAGGACATCACCCACAGAATCCCACTGCCTCCAAGGCCTCACTTTCTTCCCATAGCGCATCATGGTCCATCTCTTCTCTAGGTAAGCCACACACACACATGGCCGTCCATGTGATGCAAAATAAAATGTGATCCATCAGACCAGTCCACCCTCTTCCATCGCTCCAGTTCGGATGTCCATTGTAGGAGCTTTCTTGCTGGACAGGAGTCAGCATGGGCACTCTGACCAGTCTGCACCTACGCAGCCACACATGCAGCAGGGGGCACTGCACTATGTGTTCTGACCCCCTCAGGGCAGCATAAACTTATTCAGCAGATTGTTCTACAACAGATCTTCTGTGGGATCAGACCAGACGGGCTGGTCTTTATCAGTGAAACTTGGATGCCCATGACCCTGTCACTGGTTTGCCAGTTGTCTTTCCCTGGAGCACTTTTGATAGGTTCTGAGCACTAAGCCCCCCATAAGACCTAAAGTGTTGGAGGCGTTCAGTCGTCCAGGTCTCACAGTTTGTTTCTTGTCAAAGTGTCTCTTATCCTTTCACCTATTTTTCTGCTTCCAACACCAACTTTAAGAACTTTTTTAACGAAAAACTATAAATATTACCCCCTCCCACACCCACAAAAGGAGACCCTGGAACTAGATCATCAATGTTCTCGTCACATCTTCATTGGTTTTAATGTTGTGGCTGATGGGTGTAGACGTTATCCAATAATTTTTGAATTTTTGCATTCCATGCCGAAATATGACAACAGGCTGAGATAGACACCATGATGGATGAGCAGAACAGAGGCAACCAGTCTGGCAGCAGAATTAGAAGCGTCCTTTGATGGGATTAAGACAGTGCCGCACTCCCTTTGTCATGTAATGTAAGTAATGAAAGTAATGGCCTGAGATGCTGGGCAGGCCCAAAGCCATCTGACCAAAAATAGCAGCTGTGTCTCAAAGGGAGCACACAAAAGTTCACATATAGAGAATATGAATAACAGATGTGATGGAGAGTTTGACTGAAAAAAAAAATTCTAAATTTGTCTCCTTGAATGGAACAGGGTCAGGAATCGATAAATTAGACACAAAGCCAGGTTTTAGGCTGTACTTTATCCACATCCCTTCTGAAGTCTTTGTACCAAAGATCTTAGGTGGAAAAATAATGTCATATTAAGTCAATAAATCTTATTTTCTGCTTTTATTTCAAAAACTGCGCAGGTGTACAACCATGTCTATTTTAAGAACTATTACCCCAATATGCCTATTAAATCATTTATGGTACAAAACAAGCTCAAACAGTCACTTACCGAGAGCTACAAGTTGTGATTATTTTGTCAACAATTACACACTATGTGGACAAAAGTACTGGGGCACACCTGTTTTTCAAGAACAATCTTAATGCTTCAGCATGCAAAGACATTTTGGACAAGTCCATGCTTCCAACTTTGTGGACACAGTTTGGCGAAGGCCATTTCTATTCCAGCAAGCCGAAAGAGAAAGAAGAAGATTTCTATTCCAGCATGACTGTGCCCCAGTGCCCAAAGCAAGGTCCATAAAGACATGGTTGGATGAGTTCAGTGTAGAAGAACTTAACTGGCCACACAGAGCCCTGAGCTCAACCCCATCCAACACCTTTGGGATGAACTGGAATGGAGATTGTGAACCAGGCCTTCTCATCCAACATCAGTGTCTGACCTCATTAATTCTCTACAGAGTGAATGGGCACAAATTCCCATAGAAACACTCCAAAATCTTGCTGAAAGTCTTCCAAGAACAGTGGGAGCTGTTATAGCTGCAAAGGAGGCACCAACTCCATATCAAGTCTATGTATTTGAATGCAATGTCATTAAAGTCCCAGTTGGTGTAATGGTCAGGCATCCCAATACCTTTGTCCATATAGTACATGATGTAATACGGTGAAAAAAATACTTTATGGTTTGGTTTCTTGGCCATCATTGAGCCTGAGGAGAACAGCACTGGTATTATATTTATATAATTTAGCAGCTGCTTTTGTCACGGAGGAAGACACAAATGACTGTAAGTTGCCCAGTTGTGATGTGATGGAAGAGCCCAGTCATGGATACTCACAAGAGAGCTGGTTAATCACGCGGTTAGTCTGAGAACGCTCCACAAGAGGAGTTAAGATTCCCACCAAAGGAACCTGCATTCTCACACACACACAGAGAAGGTAAGAAAGAGAGCTTTTTTGAGCGAGAGTACTCACGGTACCGGAGAAGGAGAGTTGACACGTATTGGGCATGGAACTCCAATGTCTGTGTGTGGAGGAACACTTACTTCCTGTTTATATACCTTAGACGTGAGTCATTTCCGAGACCGAATGACGTCACATGCTCTGGTGCATGTGACAGTACCCCCCTCCAGGACTGTCTCCAGACGGCCCAGGCTGAGAGGATACCCGACGACGGTAGTCCTGGATGAGGAATGGATCCAAGATGAAGCGCCCGGGGACCCAGGACCGTTCCTCCAGACCGTAGCCTTCCCAGTCGACGAGGTACTGAATGCCACGACCACGGCGTTGCAAATCCAGGATCCGCCGGACAGTATACAGGTGGGGGAGGAGCAGGATCTTGGGGAGACAGAGGAGAAAAGAAAACAGGTTTAAATTGTGACATGTGGAAAACG
Source organism: Alestes dentex (assembly GCA_037576975.1). Lineage (NCBI taxonomy): Eukaryota > Metazoa > Chordata > Actinopteri > Characiformes > Alestidae > Alestes > Alestes dentex. The sequence continues at coordinate 10,250 of JBBIGA010143840.1, read as the reverse complement.
GGATGGATCCTGAGAGAGGCAGGCAGCTGGAGCCGGAAGGTGACAGGGTTAATCCGCTTGATGATCTTGTAGGGGCCAATGAAGAGGGGTGATAGTTTCTTGGACTTGATGTGACGAGTGGAGAGGTAGACCTGTCACCAACATGGAACAATCATCCCGGAGGGTGCCGGCGGTGATGTTGCTGAGTATAGCGGGCGTTGGCTCGAAGGATGGACTCTCTGGCACGTCTCCAGATCCGCCGGCACCTGTGGACCAACTGTTGGGCAGATGGTACATCAACCTCCGGCTCCTGATGGTCGAACATCGGAGGCTGGAACCCATAGCATACCTCGAATGGGCTGAGTCTGGTGGCAGAGGAGGTGAGGAGGTTATGACATAGTTCTGCCCAAACGAGGTAGCGTGCCCAGGAGCGCTGTCGATCCGCCACAAAGCAACGGAGAAAGCGCTCCAGCTGTTGGTTGGCCCGCTCCGTCTGACCATTAGTCTGAGGATGGTATCCAGATGAGAGACTGGTAGTGACATTGATCAGACGGCAGAAGGCCTGCCAGAACTTGGCCGTGAACTGGGGCCATCTGTTCGAGACGATGTCCTTGGGGAACCCATGCAATGGGCCTATGTGCTCGAGGACCAGTTCTGCAGTGGTCTTAGCTGCGGGGAGTCTGGTCAGAGCCACCAGGTGCACGGCCTTGAAGAACCTGTCGGTGATGGTCAGGATGGTGTCCTTACCTTACGAGTCCAGGAGTCCTGTTACAAAGTCCAAGGTGATGTGGCACCAGGGACGATGAGGGACTGGGAGCGATTGGAGGGTGCCATGTTGGGTGTCTTAGCACGCGCACAGACCTCACATGCCTGGACGAAGTCCTTGGTGTCAGTCGCCATGTTGGGCCACCAGAAGGCTCTCTGGAGGAGCGATAAAGTCTGTGAGGTTCTGGGGTGGCCAGCAAGAGTGGAGGAGTGAGCCCACTGGAGGGCCTCCTGGTGGACTCCTCAGGAAATGTACAGGCATCCAATAGGTGTGTCATCTGAAGGAGTGTCACCTGGCAAACTCTGTCTTCTAACCCCCACCAGAGAGGAGCCAAGATGACTTGAGATGGCAGGACAGGTGCAGGGTCCGTCCGGGGACTCTCTGCCTGGTACTAGCAAGAGAGCACATCAGCCTTGGTGTTCTTGGAGCCCGGGCGGTATGAGATCTGGAAATTAAATTGTTCAAAGAACAGAGCCTACCATGCCTGCCTGGGGTTGAGCTGTTTGGCAAGCTGGATGGAGATGAGATTCTGGTGATTGGTCGAGACCGTGAACGGGTCACCTCCGCCCTGGAGCCAGTGATGCCATTCTTCTAGAGCCCACTTGTTGGCCAACAACTTGCGGTCTCCTACCCCGTATCGTTGTTGAGTGGGAGTAAACTTTCTAGAGTAGAAACTACATGGATGTAGTTTCAGGTCTGGACCTCGCTGTGAGAGAACGGCTCCTACGCCCACATCGGAGGGGTCCACCTCAACAACGAACAGCTTGGTGGGATCTGGATGCAGAAGGATGGGTGCACTGGTGAACTGGAGACAGAGGGTCTTGAAGGCTTTGATAGCAGGAGGACTGAGAGAGAAGCGTCCGGGTTGCAGTTTGGTGTACTCGGAGTAGGAGTAGGTGACTTCACTACCTGATCTCAAGACCGCTGTAGCCCACTCAGCTGCCTGCCCAGTGAGGAGGGAGGTGAGAAGCGCAATGCGGCTCCGATCCGTGGGGTAGCGCTGTGGCTGAAACTCAAAGAGTAGAGACAAGTTGGTGAGAAACACATCGCACTTCACACCCGTCCCATCCCACTTATCAGGAAAAGCTATTTTTGGATACACTGGTGCAGATTAAGTTGAAGGTGTAGGGGGTTGGACCGCCGGCTGGGGGTGTTGGTCAGCAGCGCGATCTTGCATGACCTGTCGCAGGGTAGCGACCTCTGCATGGAGATTCACTACTTCCTGTTTCAGGTTCACAATCTCGACCACCTGCTGATTAATAACCTCCCAGACACGGACGAGATCTGCTGGGCTCACTTGCGACACAGACATTCTGTCACGGAGGAAGACACAAATGACTGTAAGTTGCCCATTTTGTGGCGTGATGGAAGAGCCCAGTCGCGGACACACATGAAAGAGCCAGTTAGTCTGAGAACGCTCCACAAGAGGAGTTAAGATTCCCACCAAAGGAACCTGTGTTCTCACACACACACACACAAGGTAAGAAAGAGAGCTCTTTTGAGCGAGAGTACTCACGGTACCAGAGAAGGTGAGTTGACACATATTGGGCATGGAACTCCAATGTCTGTGTGTGGAGGAACACTTACTTCCATACCTTAGACGTGAGTCATTCCAAAGTGACTTTTTTTGTGGATCACAGATGGAGGCAAATGTAGTGTTAGGAGTCTTGCCCAAGGACTTTTATTGGTGTAATGTAGTGTGTCAAAGGACTGCTATTGTAGTGTGATGTGTCCAAGAACTGTTAGTGGTGTAGTGTAGTGTGTCTAAGGACTCTTACTGGTATAGTGTGGTGTGTCCAATGACTCTTATTGGTGTAGTGTGATGTGTCCAAGGACTCTTACTGGTGTAGTGTGGTGTGTCTAAAGATTCTTACTGGTGTATTGTGGTGTAGTATTGTGGTGTAGGAATCAAACCCCACTCTCGTGCTTAGAAAGCAGCGGTGTTATCTACCACTCTAATTAACTATGTAAAATGGTATATTTATAACTTTGTCCATATAGTACATGATTAAATACGGTGAAAAAAATACTTCATGGTTTGGTTTCTTGGCCATCATTGAGCCTGAGGAGAACAGCACTGATCCAAAGTGACTTTTTTTTGTGGATCACAGAGGAGGCGAATGTAGTGTTAGGAGTCTTGCCCAAGGACTTTTATTGGTGTAATGTAGTGTGTCAAAGGACTGCTATTGCTGTAGTGTGATGTGTCCAAGGACTCTTATTGCTGTAGTGTGGTGTGTCTAAGGACTCTTACTGGTGTAGTGTGGTGTGTCCAAATACTTTTATTGGTGTAGTGTGGTATGGTGTGTCCAAGGACTCTTACTGGTGTAGTGTGGTGTGTCTAGGGACTCACTGGTGTAGTGTGGTGTGTCTATAGATTCTTATTGGTGTATTGTGGTGTGGGAATCAAACCCCACCATCCAGCTTGGAAAGCAGTGGTGTTATCCACCTCACAAATTAACTATGTAAAATGGTATATTTATATTTAATATTATTTAATTATTTTTTTTCACTTTCCAACAGTTTATTTTATTCCTGCTCCTCTAGATGGCCAGAATTAGTTCTGAAGATCTTCGTGCTCCTATTTCAGGTTGCTGGTCATGGAATAACTTTAGCTTAGTGATTTGATCTCCCTGGGAAAGTTAAAAGCTCTGATAAGAAACTGATGAGTGCAGCTGTGCTTCCTGTGATTTATATGAAGCACATTTATATGTGTTTTGTTTGTTTTTGTTGTGGTTAATTTCATGGTGGTGCGGTGGGTAGTGTTGAAGAGGTTTCATGGTGGTTCAGTTCCCAGCTGAAAGTTCTCACTGTGTTTGTGTGGGTTCAACTAAGAGCTCTGGTTTCCTCCTGCTGTGTAAAGATCTGCATATCAGGTGGACTGTAGGTGCGAAATAGCCCCTAGGTGGATGTCCAGGGTGTTTCTCCACCTTTCAGTGCTGGTACAGACTCCAGCACCCCTCTACCTACTCAGGATAAGCAGTTCAGAGAATGAATGGATGCTTGATCTCATAATTTTCATGATCTTTTAATGTTGCGCTTCCTGGGCCAGGTCTTCTTCCAAAACATGCTTTTATTCTCAAGGATGAATAAAGATTAAAAAAATAATAATTTTAGAGTCTGACACTAGGTTTGAGAATAACGTGGAACATTTTGAGGATGTTCTCACTAGTTTGAAGATTTTAGTGCAAAGAACTAGCCGTTATTGCTTATTTCTAGAAATCAGAAGTTGTGCCCTTTAAGTCAGTTGTTTACCCCACTGGCCGTTTTTTTTTTGTTTTGTTTTGTTTTGTTTTTTGTTATTTATTTTGTTTACATGATCAGTTACAGCTCGTCTTTACTCTCTTTTTTGTGTTTGTTTTTTAATGGCTTTTTTGCAGCACAATAATTACAGCAAAATACTACAAGTAGGTTTGTTGTCATTTCAGACCTATACACAGTACACATTGAAACCAAACAATGTTCTTCAAGGACCCTAACATTCATCCAGGATCTCAATGTTACTCCAGGATGGCAATGTATCTCCTGGACTACAACATTCCCCCACAACCACAACATTCCTCCAGGACCACAATATCCCTCCAGGAACACAACGTTCCTCCAGGGACACAACATTCCTCCATGACCACAACGTCCCTCCAGGACCATAACGTTCCTCCAGGAACACAATGTTCCTCCAAGAACACAACATTCTTCTAGGATCACAACATTCTTCTCAGACCATGGCGCAACACAAAGAACAGAAACACCACAAGACTACATAAGTGCAAGACAGGACTACAAAGAGTGCAAAGAGAGCAGTGAGAGAGAGAGCAAGAAAAACACAAACAACCAAACAAGTTTACAGGACAAGATAACATTTAGTGCAGTCAACAGAAGCAGCTACAGCACTGGTATGAGTGAATACAGTATTATGATAGATATTGCATTCTTACAGCAAAGTCTTAAGTGTGCAAAAACTGAAAAAACTGAGGTAGACAATTAATAAATAATTGTGTAAATAAGCAGCAGCAGGATAAATTATTCTGAGTACGAAAATACAGTGGCAGTTGTTTTGTTATTGATTAAGTAGAGCAGTTCAGTGTGTTTGTGTTGTGTTAGGAGGAGAAAGAAGTTCATTACAAGTGTGTGTGTGGGGGGGGGGTGCAGTTTATGATTCAGATCTGATTTAAAAGAAACTAGATCTGTAACACATTACACATTTACTCATCCCTTTAGATGACAGTCACCCAGATGAGGTCACAATGTGCTGTTCAATCTTAAGAACTAAAAATATATCAAGTATGTTGAAAATGAAATATTTATATTAATAATGTAGTGAGCATCATTTACTTAGCCTGATTTTTTAAAATAAGCGAAACAAATCACTATTAAACTTTCAGACCCCAACTGAAGTAATAAAACTAAACTAAAAAATAAACACTATATTCCACTTCACAGCTCCGAAGTCCGGTAATTCTGAGAGAAATAAATGTTTATTAAATTTCTGAAATTATTGAGATGCTTATTTGACTTTTAAAGTACTGAATTTACACATTTTCACATGTTTTAAGAAGTTTAGGAAAAAGCAAATGATATAAGTGATTATTTCAGTGACTCTTCATCAGTAAACATTTACATTTTTACTTATAATCATTTTCATGCTTTTTTTAACAGCTCTGTGAATGCAGAGATCCTGCTGCTGCTAAACTGTAGACTTTGCATCTCTTCAGGGGTTCAGTCTAGACACTAAGGCGTCTTATTGTTTAGTCATTTCCATAGCAATGTTCTTTTATTCTCCCTCGCTATCAATCAGAAGAGGATGCGTTCCCCTTTTTAGACTTGGTTCCTCTGGAGGTTTTTCCTCCAGCCTCAGGGAGTTTCTCTTTGCCTTGTCTCATTCATTAGGGGCTCAGACCCCCATTCTGTATAGCTGCTTTGTGTAAAAAAGTGATATATAAGGTACTGTGCAAAAGTCTTTCACACCTGAGAAAATAGTATTTAAAACATGTTTACTTAAGCAGGATTTGCTTATAAAGGCCATGTCTAGAATGTATACAAATAATCTTAATACAGTAATACAGTAAATAGTGATGTTATGCATGTCAATGTGTTTACTTTATCATTCCTCATGGAAGGCCAGTATTACACTCTCATCAAATACCTAGCTTAATCGATACTTCATTAGATTAAATCACGAGCTGCTGATGGAGGCATCGAGGAGAAATATTTTCTTCTAATAATCTTACAAAACTTCAAGTACTTTTTAGAAATGCTTACTTGTTTGCATTTATTCTAATGTTAGCCTGTGTAATCTTGAGGTAGGACAGCATTAGAAGAGGCCACATCATTAAACCACCCAGAGAGCAAGAGTACAATTGTGCTTTCTTGGACTCCCCACTGCTGCAAAATCACAGAGCTTTTAGAACAAATATTCTTTTCAGACACATAAAAAGATTATTTTGCAGTGCATGCGTCATGTGCAGGAAATTTGAAAATTTGGTGGAGTTCCTCTTTAACAGAAGTCAGCTTCCCCTTTAAACATAGATTGACCGTTTTTTCCCTTAGAAACTGTAAGTGTGTGTGTGTGTTCATGGAACCTCTCTGAATATTACTGAAGGCCCATAAAACCTCCTGCTCGAATTTGTGAGAACACCACTGGCCCTGTATTGGTGATCTGAGTCCCCTCACCATGGCTATAATAAAAATATTTATGTTATGCATTGCTGTAAGTCGATTTTGCACTCGGATGATTAGCAGTTGTTGACAAAGGGGGGCGTGAACTTGAATAGTGGTCTGGATAGCATTAGTGACATTTCTTGGCAGTAACCGAAGACATTCTGTGTCTAAACATGCAGCGTTTTTGACCGTGGCCTTTCAGGGAGTCCAGCACTGAAGCGCAGCACCATAATAGGTTTCAAATACACTGTGACTTATAATAATAGAATTAAGTGTGTCTGGCTAGACCCTTGTTGGTGTGTGTGAGTGTATGAATGTTGTCTTGGAAAAGAATAAATGTCGGATGTCCTGCATGAGGAGATAACTTCCACCCATATTAAAAAAGTAAAATTGGATTCTGTGTCTAGGTTTCTTCAAATAAATTCCCACAATAAACTATACAGTTTGTAATATAAATATGACTATTTATACAAACCACTTAAAACCCACTTGGGTCCAATAGTGTCCAACAGTTAGTCCATCAGTTAGCCTGATCAGTTATTTACTTAATGCTGACTGGTGACAAATGTTAATAAGTGGAGGCTAGTGTTCAGCAATTAGCATGACATCATTTACTTAATGCTAAGTGAATATTAGCTTCCATGATCAGAAGAATCTACTACTTAGTATACAAGTATGTAAGTTGATTAATCCTAACAGCTGATATATATGATGCTAAACTTCTATGAATGGGAGCTAACTTCCATGAGTTAGCATGATGTCATTTACTTAATGCTTACTGGTGACTTTATTAAGCTAACTGGTGACTATTACCTTATATACCTGGAAGATAATATCCACTACTTAACTTGTCATTTACTTGGTGCTAACCGATTACTATATGATGCTAACTGGTAACTATTAGCTTTCATGAATGGAAGCCAAAACCACTAGTTAGCATTTGCTTTTCTAACTGGTGACTGACATTTAAAATTGCGGGTTAGTTTAAATATACATATGAATATACAAACTTTATATATAAATAAATAAAATAAAAATACACTATGAGGGGCCACAAAAGGGAGACTGTAACAATACAGTATTATATACAGACTTATAATATAAATCTAAACACTACAATATTGTTTACAATATAAGAGTAGAGTTAAAGACTATGAAGACAGAAGAAGAGAAACAGTCCAAATGTACCGAAGAGAGTACTTTGTGATTTGTAGGGATTTGTCATGTGCAAATGTAGCAATTTGTGCAAGTATTGCAGTATGTGGGCAATGTTCAAGTAGAAAAAAATGTAAATGTAAACATTCACTCATAGCATGCCACTGCTATTTACTATCTACTGGTGGTGCCATTTGTTTCTAATTGATGGCTAACTAGTGACTAATTCCTACGAATCAGGGCTAGTCTCCACCAGTTAGCCATGATGCTAATTGGTTGCAGTCAGCTTTTACACATTGTTAACAGCACTGTTGATGGAGCTGTCGTTTCAAGGAGCCGTTGTCCGTCCCAAGGCCCCTACAGGTTCCCCCCACTGCTTTACTGAAGTGGGCGGGCTGGAGCTGCAACATTATCTCCGGTGTTTTTGGTGCACAATGTGACAGAAGCTGCTGCACTAGAGTTCCACTGAGTCTGATACAACCTCACTGGAGGCTTCATCCCAGTTTTACTAGGACATTGGTACCGCGAACCTCCTTAAAGCGACCATGGGGAAGGTGGAAGGTGGAATGAAATGTGTGAAATATCTGCTCTTCATTTTTAACTTCATATTCTGGGTGAGTGGTGGATTTATTTTAAATGCCTTTACAGAACAGCTGACTTGATTTAATTTGCCCAGTCTGGTCAATGGTGGTTATGCATGCAGTTTATGTTGAGCTGGAGCAGCTTATGGGCTCTCAGCTTCTGCTGGCTGGTATGGAGAAGACACACACACTCTCTCACACACACATACACACACACAGCCCCTTTCTCTCAGCATTGGTGTGTTTATCACGTCGGAGCGTGGAAAGGCTGACAGGGGCAGGCCTCAAATCAGATTTTCCATGAAGGAAAAACCCGCCGCCCCTTTTCCTCCTGCAGTATGCGTGTGTGTGTGTGTGTGTGTGTGTGTGTGTGTGTGTGTGTCTGTGAGGGGCATGGAGCTGGAACAAGCCCCTCGGTGCAAAACACACTGCATTACTGTTCAGTCCTTTTAAAATGATATGAGCCCTTTTCCTGGACATGGTTTAAGCCCAGTCTGTTTATTGCTAATTTCCCGCTGGAAAGCATTTCCATTATGAGTTCAAGCTTACTATGACATCATTAATGTAGAATGGACCTATGCATTATTTCTACATAAATGGAAAATTCATACACCTCTTTCATTTTTTTTATTCAGTGACTGTGTTGATATCGTATAGCTACTTTATTGTAGATTATTATTATTATTCTGTGGCAGTTCTGTACACACTAGAATCGGGTCAGTTCAATACAGCACTTTTTTCACCTAACTAGTCCCAAAGGTGTCATATCTGTAAGCCTCATGCAACTGAAAACTGCAATCAAAGAGCAATTTTATAAGTTGTTCAAAATGTAATTAAGTGGTTAGAATATGAACTGAGTGGTTCAGAGTGGGTTGAAGGGTTGTAAAGAAACTCTTCACAGTGGTGGTGAACAGAACCAGACGTCTGCCTCTCAAAACTCCCTCACAGAAAGTACCATGAAATGGTTATGGTCGTGCTGCTTGACTCCTGAGACAGTGTTCTACCAGAGTTTTGAGAATCTTTTGGTCCTAAAATGTGGAACTTCACTGGGAGTTGATAGTGAATAAAATGGCTGTATTTGGCTGTACGTCTGGTCCCATTCACCACCACTGTACAGAAATCAGTCTCTACAATGGAACAAACACACTCTGGATGACTCAATTTGCAGCTGAATTATTATATGAAATTATTACATTTTGAAAGATTGGTTGGAACGCCCTTTTTATAGGTAGAAATGGTTTTCTCAGGTTGAAAAATAATTTAAAAAGTAGTCTATATAAATTTTATCTGCTATATAGTTTTAGTTATTCTAAGATGTGTTTAAATTGGGTTGGTTTACACTTTAAAGCCATCTTAAATCAAAAAAGGCATCACTTGCTTTTGATTTTTTACCTCATGGCTCATTTCTAAAGCAAGAGAGTTTGATTACTAGCAGTTGTCAAGCCAGCAAGCCCCCTGTTCTAGACAGATCAGTTTGGCTCAAAGAAAAGTCAGCAGGATGTTTTCAGCACCTGCTGTGCGGCCCTCTTTCAAGGATCGTGAAACATTTGGAGGCTATCATTGCAATTTGTCAATGACAGTAGGGGGTTGCATCAGGGGAATTTGTTTGTCAATGGGGCAATGTTACTTTCAAGCTACTGCACCATTTAGGGTAACCTTGAAAACTTCCAGCAAGATTAATGTGAGGAACCTGGAGGGGTATTTCTACGATGGGGAAAAAAACTCATTTACATTTTAAATATACTTTAATTGAAGTCAGTAGAACAGCAAGTCAGAATCATACGACTGCTTATCTGTACAATCACTGTCAGCATCTGTCTTTAAAGAGGTGTAAACCTGTGTAAACTGGAACAGTATTTAAATTTTAAAACAAACTATACAGTGAGCAATGCAACTCGCTGAAATTGTGCTTAAAATGTGAAATGTAAGCCGGGGTGGTTACTCGTTCAAATACACCAAGAAAACAGTGAGATTTTGTGCACTGTGAAAAATTCTTGTATTGTGATACAGCACTATGCAAAAGTCTTGAGACATCCCCCTCATTTCTTCATATTTTGCTTTGAATTATTTTTGTGCAAAAATACTATTTTATGCCTCTCAAACTGTCTTATCTT
>JBBIGA010143816.1:0-19714 GCA_037576975.1 Alestes dentex | reverse complement strand
CGATGACACTAGCAGTTGGGATTTGAACCCCAATCGTCTGATTGTAGGGCCAACGCCCTAACCACTAGGCCACCAGCATTCTCCCCATAGTGCCCATCTATCTCTGCTGCAATAAAAGAAACACATGGCCATAGAAGAAAACACATAAAACCTAAATCTTCTCTAGCAGGAACACTGACGTTGCTATTTGTATTACTTTTAAAATTATGACTTTTATTTTATATGCATCAATAAAAAAATATGGGAAAATAAAAATTTATACCTTGCGAATATATAACTGTTGGATTTATTTTTTTTAAGTACAAAACTAAAGGACAGAATAAAAATGGTTTGTGGGGCAGAACGGCATCTGTTATGTGATGAAACGGCACTACCACATTTGTATGATTTTTTTTCTCCTTTTTCTTTCCTATTTGCTAAGTCTTCTCTACAGCAATGTCCTCTTGTTTTGTGGAGTGACCTCATCTTCCTTTCTGGCAAGTCTACAGCATGCTTGATTAGTTGTAAATAGTGAGATCATTTGAGATCATTCCAATCTATCACATTATGATTATTTTCATACATATAGATATCATGGTTGCATTTGGTTATTTGGTTATTTTCTGGCTGCAAAATCAAGGCTCTTTTCTTAATGTCTATGGATCCTGTCTATTTTACCCCTCAGTTTGTAGACTGAAGGTGAACTGTAGTTACTTGATGCCTGTAGAAAGCAGGGGAAATACAATGCTTGTACACAAAAGCACTGGTCTTATGAGTCATGTTCATGTCTATGAATCAAGCCCTTTTGCTGCCCTTTCAATTTAATATAAACTGTAAACAAGATTTAAAGCTGGCACATTCATAAAAAAGCACATACATCAGTTCCACTCAGACATCAGATCCTTCACCCTATGAAAAGAGAGCAAAGGAACAAATCAAGAAAAATGACTAAACGAAAGGAAACAGAATCCTTTGGCTATATTATTCATACAGAACACACTCCATGCCACCTGAACTTTTGCTTAGTGTCTGCACTCAGGATATAAACTTCAAATTCAGTTTTGTCATTTGAGAGTCGGTATGGAATGGATAATACCGAGCAGAAAAAAAAGCAACTTTTCTCCATTGCTATGGATACATTGACTGAGGGTGCATTCAGCTACTTCCACATGCTGTAAATGAGAGCAAGGGCAAAAAGTGACCTTTAACCTTTGTCTGTGCATCTTTTCTTTAGACATCAGTGTCAGTGACAGTTCAGCATCTCATTGTTATTGTGCACTGCATTGAAACAGCATTCAAACTTCAAAACCTCTGGCCTATAAGAGCGTATTTAATACACGAGTCCAGGTCATGCAAGGTCATGTGGCTCAGTGAGGACCCTGATCATCTTTTATGGGCTATTGGAGTGCCTTTTGGCCAGATGAGGCTGCATCTGCTCCTATGTTTGGCAATAGTATTTGCATAGCAATTTATTTACGTTCATTTTAGTCAGTTCTCATTTGTTAGAAAAACTCAACATTCTTAGAGGGTGTTTTTAAAAGTGTACTCTTCCCTCGAAACCCATTAGGTACACTATCCATCCCAGCATCTTCCTGATTGATTGAATAGTTAAGGACTGTGCTTTTAGAGGAGAATTCACTGTGTGTGGAGTCCTTCTGGCCGGGGGTCACACAACTGGGCTTTGTCTTAATGAATAAGATTTGTCTCAACTGTTGCTAAGGAAACATGATGAGGATTTACTGTACCTGACTCCGCTGTGCGGGACCTTTTACTTCTGTTTCAGTGTAACTGTAACAGCTGCTCTTCTGTTAAGGTTCATTTATATTGAATATATTACATAAATAGCAACATTTACACTCGGCCTATCTGCATCTTATATTCAGAGTTCAGTATGTAGTGAATATCTATAAAGAATAGTAATACATGACATGTCATTATGGAAACTTTGTCAATTTTTTATGCTGTAGGCCAAGTCCAGTACAGTTCAGTGATTGTCCTGCTCAAACACACCTCAGTCAACTCACCTGTTTGTTGCTCGCATTAGCAAGGGTTTTTAGAGGAGGGGAACTTCTGACCTGTCCTGGACCCCAGTCCTCCAGAACCTAAACTGGGCACCCCTACTGTGAGGTAATGAGGAAACTCCACTGGAGTCATTATTAACATAACACATACATAAATAAGTCTCCCGGTATCACTTAGTGCAATGGTAGGGAGGATGAGCATCTGTTAGCTGACCTAACAGAATTGCCGGTTCATGTTCAGAGAAAACTAAAACAACAGGGATGCCCAAACTGTTGCATTCAAATGTATCTAGTCACATCTGTGAAATCTATTTACTGAAAGGAAGGTACACAATGAAATGAGGAGAGAGATTATTCAGCGTGCATGTGGGCGTGGGTGTGTGTGTGTGTGTGTGTGTGTGTATGTGACCGCACGAGCGCATTTGTACTGTTTGAACCTTAATGAAAGACTTAAAGCTAATCAAAATGTCATTTTATTGTCTTGGCTTGGGAACACTAATGGATTTGGATTTATTCTGCATGTCACACAGAAAATGTCAATAAACATGTCACTCCAAGCCTACGAGGAAGAGCACTCACAGTTCTGCTCTGTGATCTGAATCTCAATGAGGCTGTATTCATGTCAGGAACCCAGAATATTTCAAAAAGGGAACAAAATCAAGAATCATGGTTAAAATCTGCAAGTTATAATGTGAAAACTGATCCTGATGCTGATCTGATTTCTATTAATGTTGTGAATATATGTAGATACCACCACATTACAATAACACTGCTTTTAGAATGGCTTGCTCATTTACTCATTCACTTTTAAATTCATAGTGTTTGCTACATACTTAATTAACTGGAGCGGGACCATGAAACGACCAAAAGATTTATCACTGAAAACAGAGTACCACTGCAAGCCTGACACTCTATATAGGTCACAACTTCCGTAATAAAGAGTGTCCTTGGTGTCCATTTCCATCTATGCACTATTAAGTCAACATACCGCAATGTGTTTGGAAGTACATGAATAATAATAATGGAAATGCAAATTACCCCATTCCAAGACTGGTGATCCATATTCAGTACTAGCTAGCATTCCCCAGAGAGCTGATGTGATTTGGCCCTTCTGTTCCCTGATTTTTCCAATCATAAAAACAGACGGATTTAAGATGAGATAAAATCCTTGTAGATGAGGTCTTCAGTGTTCACCGTTCACTGTGTCCACTGTGGAACATCAATCTTCATAAAAGAATCTGAATCAACGTGTTGGTGACAGAGCTCTATGGAGTACACCAGATGGCTGATGCAACACTGTATTGTAGAATCTGGATGCAGCAGGTTCATATTAGTTAGACTGATGGTGTAAATTTTGTGTCCTTGTGTGAAGGACCGGTGTCATTCTGAAAAATTACACTTCTGAATATTTTTGTCTTCTTCAAGGACCTGATTAGCTGTAGTTGTGACCATGTTCACATCAGTTCCTGATGCCCTTTCTGCTACTTCAAGGGATATAAAAATAAGCTCTATATATATATATATATATATCAGTGTGTAAAGCTGGAGGCCACCTGGACCAGGGTTGAGACAATTAGACTTCTTTGTAGGCCACTACTACTTCTGTCCAAACACTTCTTACAAAATAAGGACAGAAGAATCTGTTTCAATTACAGCTTTGACTATAGTTTTAATAATATGTATATTAGGGCTGGGCATTATTTACTTAACGCCGATAATTATTTCATTGTGCACTGGGTGTGCATTGCATCTCAGCTGGTTTTTGCGAGGGTCAGGCGTCCCATTACTTTTGTCTATATTATATGAACAAAAGTATTGGGACGCCTGACCATTACATCAACAAGGACTTCAATGACACTGCATTCAGATACATAGACTTTTATATGGAATTGGTCCCCCTTTGCAGCTGCTATGATGGCCATGTTCCAGAACATTTCATCCAACATCAGTACCAACTGTTGTGGCTGAACACAATCAAATCATCACAGCAATGTTCCAACCATAGTGTAAAGTCTTCCCAGAAGAGCACAGCAGCAAAGAGAGGACAGATTTCCCACAATATTCTTGATTTCAGAAAAACTTGTAAATTCTGATGATGGACAATAGAAATGCCCACAAATCAATATACACTATATGGACAAAAGTAATGAGACAGCATTACACCAACAGGGACTTTAATGACACTGCACAAAGACTTTCATGTGGAGTTGGTCTTCCTTTAATGCTCTGGACTCTGAGGGTAACTTGTTTTTCTATAACAAACTAGATAAAACATGAATGCCCTGCAGTAGCAAATAGCTTTGGTTTTATATTTGATTTGGTTACATTAATGTTTAAGTTGAGATTTACAAGAAATATTTGAACTCTTATTTGTTTAAAGTGTTTGCAAACCAAATGTTATTGCACTTTAGTTCACATAGCAGTGCTTTAAAAAGAAAAGTGCGCAATACTCTACTTTTGAATTTATTATTTAATTTTGCGTATAACGATGCGATTAATCATGATTAATCACGATTAATCTCAGAAAGCCATGTGATTAATCACTACTTTAAACAAATTTCATTGCACACTGACATGTAAATGACTTACATGTAAATAGTCAAAGGGTAGAGAGTGACACCATCAAAATTATGGAAGATAATTTAAAAACTGAGACCAACTGATAAATCAACTGGATTCCTGCTCGAATGTAAACCTGTAGCGCTTTGTGGACAAGATTGGACACCCCTACTATGGAAGATGCTATACGTGACTGGCTGTCATGTACCGCATACTTACTACACAATACATGTCCCACAGTCATGAACTGCATAGTGAATCCTGGCAGTAAGCTGTACCTCTGGTTTTGCTGGGTGAACCCAAGCGGAAAGTGTATTTTGCTATTCATTCAACAGTCTGTTTTTTCTGCATCGCTGTCAAATCTCCAACATTCCCTTATTTTGCTGGCCTTAAAGAAATTAATGAGCTTGGCAAGATGAGCTGGCTACACTACACTTGTGGTCATCCTTATAGTCACCAAAACAGCTACATTTCTCGCCAGTGCCTGGCCAGACAGTCTCGCAGCACATATGGTAGTTAAGTGTGATTACATAACAAAATGCTACGCAAGTCACACACTGTTAGAATTCCTAAAGCAAATGTTAGATTCCTAATATCTCTCCAGTTTGTGACCTTAAATGGACTAATGCGGAGCTTTCTGGCAGTGCAGTAATGCTCTCTGGAGCACTAATTAGCTGCAGTCAATTCATGGATCACTGAACAGGACCATGATCTTAAAGGGTTACTCTAACCAGGATAAAGGTTACAGGGAAGAGCCGTTCACAACAAGCGCCACCACTATAACCTTAAAGCCTTTAAAAGGTTTACAGTAACATTAGAATTATATAGTAATCAAAACAATGCATGTATAAAACCTAATTCATCTACTTTTGGAATGTGAGCTTTATTTATTCCCCAAATGGACTCTTTGGGTAACTGCCCTGCAGAATTATAAATTCAGAGGCATTAGTACATAGGCAGGCAGCCATGAGCTGATTGCATGCACCTAAAGAAAATCTTAAAATCTTTGCTTCTGATGTCATATTGCTGTTACTGTAATTTACATCCTTCTAAAGATGAGAGAACCATTTCCAGGGGTGACTGTCCCCACCTGAGCCATGGCACTACCTCCGCTGTATTTCACAGCCTAGGGGGGAGAGGGGGGCATGGGGTTCACACTGTTTTGTATGCTCATGACATAGTCTTTGGCTGCTTTAAATGAAATTTAGGGTGCAAAGCACAGCTGCACTGGGGCATAAAACTTGTTTGTTGAATTTTAGATGATCCAAAGTTTTTTGCTTTCTCCATAGATTTATCTGACCATTACGTTTATGTTTTTGCCTCATTTTGGATTAAGCCTTGTCCTTTTCCACATTTTCTTTTGATGTCCAAAAAAATCCAGTTCATTTTGCAGTGTAGTCCAGGACTAGACTTAATCCTTAGGAACCTGACCCATTATCTTTAACCTTAAATAAAAACTGCTTGAGTGTACAGCAAATAAAGGCAAAAAATGTATCAAGGGCATATTTTATCTGTGTACTCTGTGTCTGTGTATATAGACAAATAGTCAAATGTACAAATGAAAATGTAATGACTACACACTTAACGGAACAATTTCTTACGTTTTTATTGTGTGTTTTTTTTCCTGAGATCCAATTATGACATTGGCTTCTAAATAAAAAATAGTCTTTACATGGTAATTCTCCTACCGGTCTTTATTCCTTATTAACAGGGTGTTTTAATATTTTAATCTAAGTGTGAAATACGTTTATGATGTCTGTTCTGAGTTGCCCTCTATTGAGCCTCATTCAAAAAGCAGTCCAGACTGAATCACTTCTTATAACTTCAGCATGAATGAGTGGTGAATGGTGGAGTTAAATTGCTGCAGACTGTATAGGGAAAGGTATGTAAATGTGTTAGCTTTCACAGAAACAATTTGACTCAAAATGGGTAGTAATGCAGATTAATTTGTAAAAATGACCTGAATAGACTGGAGAGCAATCTTACATTGTAAAACAATGTTTACACACAACACTTTTATAAAATCAAAGATAAAATTGGATTACTTTTTTTTCATGATATGATGATTCCCATGACACAAAAATGAGAGAACAAGTCATAGAGGTGGCCATACAAGCCAAAGCCATGACACTACCTCCATAATGTTTAAAAATTTAGTGTGATTAAAGTCAAGTGTTCATTTCGCCTTCTCCTCTGGTTTATATATATACTTTGATCTGGCCATTTGTTAGGTTTAGTTTTGCACTGTAAACTAATAGTTGGCTTATATAATATTTAATCTCCAAATCACAGCAATAGAAATATACTCAAATCTGGTACACAAATAATGGAAAGACAGTAAGTGTGTCAAGGACATATTTTATTTGTGTACATTTTATCTGTGTACGTTGACAAATGAAACATTTGGGATTTACAGTGACTCTCCTAAATTGCAGGCAAATCCTGATTTGGTCTTTGCTGTATTTCACAGAGAAAACGTCAATCTTCGGCTCCATAAACTGCTATTATATGACCTAATGAGTGAATGTGTCTTCTCATTTTTAAAATTAAAACCTTGTGCTAATAATGTAATTTTTCTTCCATTTTATCTTCTTCTTTATTACAGACATTAAAATGAAAGGTTGGACCAATGTCCTCACAGTTTTCTCTTTCTCACCTGATTTGACTTTTTTTGAACTGCTAACTGCTGGTAACTGAAGAATTAACAGAGAGATCCTCAGTGTACTCATTTGTCAGTGAACAATATACATCCATGATGTCTGAACATTTGATTAAGTTTTTTTTTTAATAGTATTTTATTGAGGTACTACTGTCATACAACATACATCAGTCATACCAGCAGCTTTGTGCAGTATAATAATACAAAGCAGGAAAAGGCAGGGCAAAAACTAAGTGTCTAAGATGATTGAAAATGACATACATAAAAGTCTCTATTTAAGCAGAGTAATAACTAGCAATAAATAATGATATGTAATAATAATATTTTATTAATGTCCAGTAAATGGCTACATACAAGAAATATCACAGAGTGTGATATTGTTTGTGTGATGCTGATAATAGTAGTAATAGGGGTAAATATTAAAATATTGAGGTAATCTGTTTTAGGCCAAACACCTCTCAAAACGATCATTAATCAATTTCTCTGGCAACTTTTTCATCTAACAACTTCCTATGAGGGAACTTGTAGAGACTCTTTAGACAAGTAGGCCTGATTATAACAGCTGTGAACAAATTTATTCTGACTTTGAATCTGTAAATTTATCTTGTCCCGCACATTTCTCATCCTAACACTCTGAGTTATTTTGTTTACATCTTAATGATTAAATTATGCTGAAGCTTTGAAAAATCACTGAAATTTCCCTTTAAGTGTTTAAAGTTTAATTTTATACAGGCCTATTCTCTCTGATTTATTTGAGATCTCTTTATTGCATTTATCAGTTACGGCACAGAAGTACATTGTAGTCTACTATGACTAACTAAATCTACTACTGACAACCACTTATCATCTAGGTATTGACTGGGTATAATGTGATTAATTGTAATTTGGAAGGGGATACAAACTGACAGGATTCAGTTCAGTCTGAAATTTGTGGAGTGGGTTAAGCAAATGAGTGTGTGAAGAATTTAATGACTTTCACACAAGAGGCCATGCATCAGTAATCACCAACCAGAATGCAATTGTTAGGCATTCGTTATTGGCAACAGTTTAAAAGGCTTATGGAAAGGATCGTTTGTTATAATTAACTCATTGTTTTTTTTTCAGATCACTTAGGAGGTATGCGCAAGTGTATCACCATATTTAATTGTCTTTCCAAGAATCCCAGCATTTTTGAGAAGCCGTTATAAATCCACAGTAAAAAAAAAAAGCTCTTGGCCGCTACAGAGTGTCCCTGAATGGCTCTGTGAACCCTGCACAGGTCCTGTGTGTTTGTGTATAAGAGGTCTGTGCAGACAGTGTTGCTGGGAGTTAGAGCTGTTCAGAACTTCCTGTCATCTAGTATTTTATGGCACTAATATTAAACTGCCCTCTTTCTCAGTCTAAAAAAACCCAGCACCATCAGCAGAGATGGTTTCCAAAACTGATGATGTGTGTACTCAGAACAACAAACAATTCCGCTCATCCTATTGAGCTGTAGTTTTTAAACCATAAATAAGTATTTTCCCATGTGTGTCATGCAGCCAGTGGTCCTTATAACCTGCTCACTAATGGACTGTTGCTTGAAGTAGGACAACAGAAACATTACAGGAGCCTGTTCACGGGTTAATGCGGGTATTACCAGTTTATTAGGAACACATACCTTTTATCAGGAGCATAACTAGTTAGTTTGCTTAGTAAACAGTTATAATGAAAACGTTCTGATAGCAGTAAGCACTTGTACAGTACAGTGACTGATCACCCTTCTGTTTCTACACAATTTATCTGCCACCCACCAGCCTATTCGTCACTGAAACGGACCACCACTGAATAAGACCACCACTGAACAAATATTTATTGGGCTCCCAACACAGCAGTGATACAGATATGGAAGTGGCATGTTAGAGTGTGTTGTACTGGAACAGGTGTATCAGGCATAGCAGTTTTGTTGAGGTGTTAAAACACTGTGCACACTTACTGGCCATTTGAACCTGGCTGGTACAGTTTGTAAATGTTCAGTTAGAGACTGTAGCCCTTCTTTTTCTATGAACAAGAAACATCCGTATAATATGGGGCGAAAAGAGCAGGAGAGACGGAAGAGAAAGCAGGCAGCAGCGTCATTATCGCAGAATATCGAACATATGTTCAAAAAGACTGCCAAACAGGGTAAGGCTGTTATACCTCAAGATCTGATAGCTAACGTTAGCTACGTGGTAATAATCGTCAACTACACAGTACGCGTCGGAAGCAAAATAAATGTGGGTGGGTCCCCCCCAAAAAAATTACAGGAGTATATGCCATTTTCTGTAGTATGGCAACACTACAAAAGACGGTTATCGTAACGCGTTTCTAGTGGCGTAAGCAAGTAAAGCGAATAGTTCGTGTTTTTTGACGCAAACGAAAAGTTTGAATGAAGTATCGAGTAGGCTTAGGTGTATCTGAGCAGCAGATTCAACATATTCTTCAAATTGTTCCCAAGAAGATTGGAGCTGACCAGTGTTCTCATTCCTTAAATCCAAATACAGCAACAAGTGCAGAGACAATGATGATATGAGAGAGCATGATAATGAAAGAAGTTGAATTTGTAGTTTAATAATAATAATAAGTAAAACTCCTTAAATATATTATGTCCCCATGTGTGAGTGTGTTTGTGTGTGTGTGTGTGTGTGTGAAAGCAGCATACATAAACTTGATAAGCAATTTGACAACATCGTAGTAAATATTTTTTAGAGCATCAAAAGTGTGCACATTATGATACGAGCAGACAGATTAAGATAGGCCTATCCAGCACAAATTACTGCAAAAAAGTCACCAAAATGCAGTATTTAAATCTCATAATGAAATACAAAATAAGTATTAAAATAGAAAAGGTCCACTTTTTTTTATAAAAGAACCCCCCCCCCCCCCCTGCACTAGGCTGGCTACGGGCCTGGAATTGCCAGTGAGTGTAGGTGCAAGGCAGATGTAACTAACTCACTGGCAAATACAGTGTATGGTAGGAATGTGTACTTCATTTTGATTCTATCTGCTTGGCAAAAGGCAAATAAAGGACACAGTTTTCAGAAACTGCAGGCTGAAGGCTGGTATCTTTCATGATTTGTATGAGTGCACTCTTCCCAATAGGCCACATAAAGAACATGTTGCTTCACTATGCCCATAGAGATAAGAGGCTTCTCCTGCCCTGTTTGCAACAAAACTCTCTTGCTGCCAGTTTCTTTCCACTGTGTAAAGGTGAAAGATATGCTGAAATGAAATAAGGAAGAAAAGCCTTGCTTTCCAGTTGTTGTGAAGCGTGCTACACACTTAATGAAGAGGAGCAGTGACTTACTGGTGTTGTAAATTATTGATCATACCAATCCAAATATTGCCCTGAAAGCATAATCAAATTGAAAAAGTGTGTGAGCCAAGTGCTTCACGTAATGGTGAGTTGTATTGTACTATTGAGGAGCAGCCAACGGCAGCAAATAAATCATGCTGTACCACATTTAGCACTGGAAAGCCTGTAAAGTAAATGACTTTTAAAAGCATCAGAACGGTGGTTTCATTTATAGCGCTTAAGGCACATTACAATTCATTTTAAGGCCTGAAGTCATACCAGATCCCAATAATTAACTACATATAAACTCTTCTTAGCTGAAGACTTTTGTAGATACTGGCCATGTTAAAGGCCACATATAATCAATTACTGACTGTCCAGTTTGCCTGTTTGTAGAACTGTAGATTGTAGCAACACCAAATGAAAATCTGAACAGAAAAACCCACTTTTCCATCCTGTTTACCTATATGTGTCTGGACCCTGGATATTAAATGTGTTAATCAAAGATTTACTGATTCTCTGCCTTGTTTATGATTACAATATAGAATATTTACCATGAATAATTCACTTGTGTTTACACAGCCACGGAAATGTCTCACTTACTCCAAGTTGCTAAATGTGTTTCATTAAATGCTCTTCTAAACTACACCATGAAAGCCTTACTTAATTCTTTCTTTCACTTTGAAGCACAGCGCTTTCCGCTAAAGCCTCCCAGTACCTCTGAATTTACTGGAATGTATACAATTGGGTTATGTGGTTGGTTTATTAACAGAAGATGGGAAGACAGACTACTCATTGATGGGAAGTTTAAAGTGCCCCAATAGCAAAGCAGTAATTTCTTGTGAGCCATAATAACGCATTATACTAAGAAAAATATTATCATCATATAAATGGAATCATGACATCAATGTATTCTGTGAACAGTACATTCAAAGGGCAAAACCGTTCTGCTTTTTACTTGTTTTTATTTGTTAGCTGTTACCATGTATAGATGAAATACAGTGAGTTGTCAGATTTACTTGACAAGTATGGGGCGAGTTGTTTTAAACCAGCTACTTTTTTTTTTACTTGTTTTACTTCTCTGTGTTGTCCTTCAAAATTATGTATGTTTTCAAATGTTTCTTAAAAGCTTGTACAGAGCTTGACTTGAGCTTCGTATTCTAGTGTATGAAGTGTAATAACTAAAGAAGGTTTATCCACTTTTTCTGTAATTATGGAGGGCATTTGCAGAAAGCCAGTACCTGCACATCTAAGAAAACATCTTGGAACGCAAACAGAGAGACACTGAGAGAGGTACACAGGGGCTTTGAGGCCACTTAGGTCTTTAAAGGCAAGTAAAAAAAACCCTTAAAATCTCTACTGTTCTTTCAAAATGAGGGTGATGTGATCACTCTTTCTTGTATATCAGAAACTCATATGCAGAGTCTGTCTGAACAGTTTCTGCTGTTCTTTTTCAGTAGACAACTGTATGATTTGAGTATGATGAAGTTTTCTTGTTTACATATGACTCTAAAACTTTCACTTTTAGTAGCAGCTGTCCAGGAAATAGTGTCAAAAACCTGACCATGTCTATGATTGGGAGAGAATGCACATCATCTCTGGTGGACATGTGAGGCTGGTTATTTATTTCAGGTGAAAATGACCCCAATTACAATTCCTGAATGAGGCAACTGTCTGAAAAGATTGTATACTATCATTGTCTGAATGCATAACTCTCCACAAGAATTCACTAAAGCAAAACTGGTCATCTCCAAATGTGATTTTTCATAGCAACTCTTGCAAGGCTGGACAAGCTTTACAGAATGTTGGTAAAAAGTCCCTGTCAAACCAATGTAAAATTATATTGTGACAAATAACCTAAATTCTAAGTGTATTATTTCACATGATTTAATATGTATGTATGTAATTAGTTCTTTTTAAACATGCCTAATTTCTACTTTCTAAATCTATAGCAACTCCAAACTACAATCTAAATACGTTTGGTTGAGTTGGATTGTCCAACCTCACAATACGTTTATTTATTTGTGGGCAGTGTGAATAGGTCAGAGCTTTTGAATGGGAAAGATGGCCCATTTGTATTAATAACTCAGTTGTAACACAGTGATGTTAGCATTTTGAGGCCATCTATGTCACATATAAGGAATTGGGTAATAAATACTATACCGTGTGAGTGTTAATCTTCCTGTTACTGTGTGAGTAATAATATGATTGGCTACATGTGAAAAGATGCACATGTTTACCTTCAAGATTGGTAGCTGTTTAGTAATACACATTTTAAAAAGTTGCTCAAGGGTCCTTTGGTAAATTTAATTTGTTAACCCTTATAGTCACATGTGAACACAACACACCACAGCACAGCGCACAGTGTGAGCAATGTGAAATTCGTTCTCTGCATTTAACCTATTCACCAAGTGAAGCAGGGGGCTGCCACCAATGAGGGGCGCCAGGGAGCAGTGTGTGGGGACGGTACCTTGCTCAAGGGTACCTCAGTGGTGAAAAAACCTTCTGATTGCAGGGTGAATACCCTGACCACCAGGCCATCCAGCTGTCATGAAAACTCTAAGAACCGTGTGAATGCCTATAGTTGGTTCTTTGCTTGGTAAAATTACATACAAGTCTGTTTTATATGGTTCTTTTAAAAGAATGCTATATTGCACCAAATGCAGTTCCCCTCTTGTTACAAAGAACAATTTTTGAGCACTTGCCAAAGAACCCTTTTTTCAGTGAAAAATAACCTTTTGTTAAAAGCACAGCACAGACAGAAAAACATTGAGAAAACCAGACAAAATCATTGTCGAAAAAACTATTCAGATCATTTTTACTGGGGGGAAATGGGGCAAAACTGCAATAAATTATTTATCCCTTTTAATTTGCAGTCTGCTCTGGAACAAGCACTACCCACATCAACACTGTCTAATTCAGTAAAAGCCTCCAACCCTGGGTGGACACCTTTTGGGTCGAACAAATTCCCCGCATGTTGCTGAGTCAAATCTTGTGGATTATGTGTCACCCGCGGTGTTGTAGTGGAGCAGGATGATTTATGGCCTACAGCTGCTGCTTATGTGGACTCTACTCAGCCTGGTAGCAAAACCATAAACTGCTTTAGGAGGTACATCTACACTAACCATTCCCAATAACTCTCTGAGCCTTATAGCAACATAGAAAAAGAAGCCAACGCCTCTGTAGCTGCTCTTCGGGATTTATCATTTGGGCTCTGAAAACACAGGCTTGTTGTGGTTACGTGTAAAGAATTAGAAAGCTGTCGCTGTTTCCTTGCTAAATTCAGAAGTTGGTTTAGTTCAGTTCTTTCCACTGATTCATCTGGACGACTTCGTTGTTGGTCACACCTCACTTTTGAGTTAATTATCTCATTCAAGTACCCAAAATAGATAAGCACTGTATACTGATGCAACAAGACGTTCCACTGCAGTTATACAGGGAGCTCGGTATTTGAGGGACTTTTTAAAACTCCTCTTCATGTTGGTTTTTCCCAGTTACTTTTTTTCACTTCTATTTTAGATATTTCAGTGAAGTTACCCTTCAATACATGTTTAGCCTACTCTCCACATCACTGCTTAACCCTTACCAAGAAAAAAATGTTTGTTGCACACACAGTTTGTAGAATTGTCTCTGATAAAAGAGTGTGAAAGTCCATCACACACAGTCCCTAATAGAGTTAAGGCTCCTGACCAATGCACAGAAACACAATACAAGAGAAGCTGAGGAGCAGGAGAACCCATAAATCTTCAGTAAACAGATTTCATGGCAGCAGAGCAGAGATCGATACATGGTTACTTGAAATCATTCAGGCATTAACTGAATCTGGGCACTGACCATCATTTCAGAATGTGGTCTTTTGGCATATTATTGTAGTTGGTGTGATGGTGGTGTAATATTCATTTACAACACCATCGGTATATTAAGCCACAGAAGTCACCACATCTCTCCTCTGTCATCCTTTATTGTGGATTGAGGTAGGGCTGTAATAAATATTTAAAAGTAGTGTGCAGTGCTTTTCCGATTGAATAACACTGGTCAGCATGCTGCAACATCCATCAAATTCTCTGCATGTCAAAAATCCTGCTGCGACTCAATCTGTTTGACATCAGAGGAACTCCTGATACTTGATTTGAACGAAATAATAACTTTCTCATGGATGAACACAGTGCTGTGAGCCATTTCCTTAAGGCAAATCCATCTGCTTTGTAATTCTGTTGTTTTGTGATTCTGCTGTAGAGATATTGACTAATCCTCCTTCCCAGCACGGATCCTCTGTGGATGATTTAGACTAAAACATGATTCATTAGACCAGGCCACCTTCTTCCATTGCTCCATGGTCCAGTTTTACACTCATATGACCATCGCAGGCACTTTCAGCAGTGAACGGAGTCAGCATGTGCACTCTGACCAGTCAGCGGCTACAGTAGCCTTTCTGAGGAATCAGACCAGATGGGCTAGCCTTCGTTCCCCAATTACATCAATGAGCCTTTACACACACACACACACACACACACACACACACACACACACACATAGTATTACATTTGTTCTATTGCTATTTCATATTCCACTCTGAAATTCTTTGTTGAATAAACTTTGTTGCTCTTCCTTAAATAAAACTTTCCTTCAAATTGTTATCCAACATCCAGCATGAAAGCTGTAATTTAATTACAGTAATGACAGTTCAGAAATATGGAGAAGCAATTGATTAATTTCCGCAAAACTGCAGTTAGTACTGAAAGTCTGCCACAACCTGTAATTAACTGGAATGTGTTCTAATTGAAAGGGTAATGATGCCATATTAACTTTGAGCTCATATAATGCTTTAAGTTCTAAGGTTCTATGCGATTAAAGTCTAACTATAACAAACTCATTGCAAATGTGTTGATAAGAATATTAATTATGCCTCCTGTTTGAAAGTAACCTTCTTGTAAGATGCATACAGTATGTAGGAGAAGTGTGATGCTATATACCGAATCTACTGCTGAGTCAAGCAGTTGCAATATTTCAAAGTCATTAAAAGCATTCATTATATTTCACTCTTCCCACTTTCAAATATGCAGCATATTGTATGCATGTCGAGTGGTTAATTTGATTTTGTGAGTATATATTCATCACAGCCCAAATTTAATAATATGCAGAGTGAACAAGAATGGACCCAGTGGAGAGCCCTGCAGTACAACCCCACAGCCACAGATCTGTACTGAATTTCATGATTTCACTACATGTCACTTTGAGGATAGGACATCCTATTTAACATGCAACTGTATCAACTGTCTTTCGAAAGATAAATTAATGTGCGATACTTTTTGATCTTATAACAATGACATTTATTATATTATTCATTGAAGGAGTAACATTTTGTTAATTATAAAAGCAAAAAGTAAGCACTTTTTAAACTGATTAAAATATCACAAATTATCCATGCATAACGATTTTCGAAGAGTTTTATTTGACTTTTATTTTGAGATTTTATACTAGATTTTATATTATTCTTGTCTTATGTATCCATGTGTCTGTGCAGTCATAGCATAAGCAATTTCCTCCGGGATCAATAAAGCTTTTTTATTCTGATCTAGACAGCTTGTGTGAAATTCATTAAACCATCAGTAAACCATCATTTGTCCAGGAGCATGCAAATTTTCACATATGAATAAGCATGGTTCTGAAGTTTGGAAGTGGCTTGAAGCAGCCTAAAACTGATCTAAACCTCAAAAAAAGACAAAGTGAGACTGTCACAACGTGTGGTCATTTCAGCTTGTGATCTTGACCCCAGTTTCAGTCGTAGTGACAGTGGTTCTGACGAACTGCAGACTTTATAAGACAAGTGGGAATTGGACTGGATATGACCGTCCAAGACTTCCACAGATGAAAAATAGCAGGCTTCACTAGCCAATTTATACTGTCCATTATTGCAATGATTTGTTTCATTACCAGGCTGCTCTCAGGTTCTGTAGCTCCAGGCCATGTGCCATAGTGGAGTACACAGCTAAATTTAAAATAATAGTCCAGACTGAAAAGCTTTTACACAAAAATGAAGAGACATCACACATCATGAAGTGTTTATTACGACTAACAGACGTGTGCTGCACTTCAATAATCCTGTTTGTTGCTAAATCAGAACTAGGGGTTCAGTAAACTGAATGTGACAAGCGACAAACAAGCTGTATGAATGATGATGAGCTCAGTTATTGCCAAGCACCAAAATCAGTCACAGATGCCAGATAGGCATGTGAGGAGTTTATGTTATGTCAGGCTTAAAGGAAAGAGCAAAAAAACATCCAAACAAGATTAAGGGATGATGTGTGAGTGTAAATGGCTCTTTTGGTGGAGGGGCAACACTATATTGATACCAATGGTATTGCATGGGATAACCAACAAGCTCATATATTTATGATAGATAATGAAGACTATAAGGCTAAAAGTTATGTGGACAATTGACTAATCTGAAAATGGAAGCAAGCAGTGATTTTCAAAACATTTGACAAATTTCACCAGACCAGGGTTCCTAGTCTAACCTTAACTTAAAGTATTTGTATGATGCATAAATGTTACACCAGTTGCAGATTTTTTTTAATTAATATTCGTTGACAAATAATGAAGTGGCCTTTATGGAGAAGAGGAGTTTCACACTGGTACAACATCCAGGCACATGACCACTGACACCATCATTCTGACAGTGTAAAACGTCTTTGGTACAAGTAATTACACCCCTTGTGTTTTGGACCATGTGCACTTTCAGTTTGACAAACATTGCCAGCTGGATTCGATTTCACATAAGTAATGTGTAATTGCATGGTTCACTAATTAACTCTGAGCACGAGGTAATTGCAAAGGCCATGCCTGGTATTTTAATCCCGGTAACATTTACTCTATGCGTCATAACTTTACACTGTGGTAGAACAATATACACAAAAAGAGGAAACGTGTCAACAAATCTTAACAATTCACCAGAAATGTAATTACTCTTATGGTCAATTAGCCTTTTAGTGCAATAATTAACACTCAACTCCAGACAAGACTCATTATGGCTTTTAATAATGTTACTGGTCATACAGTCATCAATGTTCTGAGCAGGTCATTATATATGTCTTATTAATCCACCAGAACCCTGCGTTTGATGTTCATTCACATCAACAAAGCTGTTAGTTCACCATCATCAAAACACCAAGGTTTAGCCAGAGAACAGAATAATCAGGGTGAGATAGAGTGTGTGAAAGAGAGAGAGAATACAAATGGCTTTTAATGGGTCCATCAGCAGAGATGACAAGAGATCAAAAGTAACAGTTTTATAAACTGGTAAATCTTCAGCATTTAGCTTATGCCTGTTAATAAAATGTAAACTGTGCTATGGATCATTTAAAGCAAAAATCACATGCGGCCAAGTGGCCTTGATGACACACGGCCAGACTCTCACTGAGCACTTAGCGCTGTCTGTGAACAATGATGAGGGGTCTACAATCCCTGCTGAACTTGATCCACCAGCATTTTAATCACTCGTACAGTCTCAGTGCAAGAAAAGATCAAAACAAAAACTCTCACGAGAGCAACGTTCCCTTTCTGACCCTTCTATTTCCCTAATGCCCCTGAGGCCAAACCCATTCTGTAGCTACTATCACACGTGTAACTTCAATCACTATAGAATCAGAAAAGATAAAAATCAGCAGCAAACATGAAGGTAAAATGTCAAGTACCTTAAACATCACCTGGTTTGTATGAATTGGTGCAATTAATTGTGGACCCATGGAAACAATTGTGTGTTTGATGAAGCATAACCATTACAGACTGATTCTAAAATGCACATGTGCCAAATGTAAAAAGTGTCATCTGCTCTGTGGAAAAGGTGTCGCAGCTCTTGGGCCATCCGGGAGAGTTTATTTCTTTGCCTGCAGTTAAAAAACAAGAAAGAAAACAATAAGTCAATAGCAGATATAATGCTGTAAATCTGCAGCATTTCCCACATGCAGAAGTACTGAGACTTCTCTCTGAGAATCATTTTACTGTACAAACATAAAGGCTGCACAATTAATCTAATTTTAATCACGATCACGATTTTGGCTGCCAAGATTAAATTAAGAAGATCGTCAGCGATATTAACATTTGAATAGCGGGCTCTGCTGCATATCGAATCAAGCACTTTCTCAACCAATAGCCAGCCAACCACCAGGGGGCGAACCAAAGATTATGGCTTCACTAAGATGCCTAAAAAAGGAGCGCGCCCTGCAGCTAGGAGATCCGGAGTTATTAGCCAAAAACTGTTCACCTCGCCCGGGTGTCCCAATACTTTAGTCCCCCACGGAACGTGCTCGCAGCTCGGGGCAACCACCAATCTCAGTGAAACTCAGAAAAAACACTCACCTCGCCCAGGTGTCCCATTACTTTTGTCCAAGGTGAATGGTTTTTGGCTAATAACTTGCCGGGCCTATTATGGCAAACGAGGGGTCGTTGGAAAGGTGTCACCGAGCCCTATCTAACTGTGAAGTTTCACATTTAGAGTGAGAGATATATTTTTCATATTTAACATTTAGATTTAAGATTATTTAAGGCAAATCCTCCATGTTGATGAAGGGATATCACAGCACACAGTCCCACCGCCTGCTAAGTAACAGCCAATTGTAATGATGGGGCGTGGCCAATTAGCATATCTTCTAAACATTTAGAGCTCAAAAATACCACATTTAGACAGCGACCCTTCATACCCGCATCCATGGCCAAATTTAGAGTTGATGTTTAAGTTTACGGAAAAGATAAAACATTTGTCTTTATTACACTTCGCTGCAAGTGTTTTTATTGCTAGCTGGTTGTTATAAGATTGTGTTTGAGTCGGTTTGGAGATGTTTGTGCAAGTTTTGAGCGAGTTTTGTCGAGTTTTTATAGTTTATTATAAGGGACTGGTGAGTCATATTGGTTTGACTGGGGAGTCGATTCCTCCGGCTTCATTGCGTCTGGCGGGTAATTTGAACTGGGCTGAGAGACATGGGGAATGAATCAAAAGCGGTGTTTAGTGGTTTATTGATTTATAATTCTATTATGAAAAATAAGGATTTCTGATTCAAGATGGCGGCTCGGATAGCACTATTTGCACTAAAACACTTATTATAAACTCATTTTTTTTTAAACATGAGTAGACAAGACCTGTGACTTTGGATTTCCAGTGTCTGGGTAGTGCAGTTTTGGACAGGGAAAATAGGAATGGCTGAATTC
>JBBIGA010143762.1:0-19719 GCA_037576975.1 Alestes dentex | reverse complement strand
ATCCAGTCTTTTATGTCTTTAATGCAGTCCCCGATTTTGTTTAGTTTAAGTTTATCATCGGGATTTGCAGAGATATAAAGCTGTGTTTCACTATTGTTATGAATGGCTAGAGAATACAGCAATGAAGTGCAACAAAGATGTTGAGCTGCACAAATCTAGTGAGTGGTAGTTGCCCATTTGCAATATCAAGCCAATAATAAAGACATTTAAAGCAACAGGAGATGTTCATTTGAAAAAATGTGTAGACTCTGAGCCATACAGGAAAGGACTTTATCCTCTTTCAGAATTGTGATGATGTCGGACTGTTTTCTTCGAGGGGGGCCTGGAGGTCTTTGCATGATCAAGTACCATTCAGTATTAAATCAAAATCTGCTTGTGTTGGATGGGAAGCTGGAGGGGAAGTTTTTCTAATTATATTTTCCAGCAGAACAGTGATCCAAAGCACACCTAAGAGTCGACACAAAAATGGTTTAATAACCACAGAATCAACAATTTGCTTTGACCATTCCAGTCCCATCTTCAGCCCCATAGAAAACCTGTGGGACAAGCGGAATGGTATTACATGGAGTGCCAACAATTGTGGCACACACAGATTTGAGATAAATATTTCATCATAATGTTTAACTGAATGTTTTCTACAGCCTGCTTTGCTCATTTTTATATTCATTTGTGGAGGATCTCATTGCAGATCTATTGGCATTGTGATTGGTCACCCATATTTGCTGCTGTAATAGCCTCCAAGTTTTACACTACATTTTAGAACATGGCTGCATGGATGCACTTTCATTCAGTCACAAGTGCATCAGTGAGGTCAGTGTTTGTAGCTCGAGCTTCATCACAACGGTAAGGGCTCTGTGCAGTGAAGTTTGTCCTCTCAAGAAACCATTTGTTTATGAAGCTGACTTTGTGCATGGATGGAAGAACAACATTTTTGAACAGTGAACCAGCCCTAGTGGAAACCTGCCTTACTGTAAACTTCATCTCCAACCCAGTTCAAGTCCACCTGATCAACTTAATTATAATTATTTAGCTCTGTCTGATCAGTCTTATTCAGCTCCACCTGATCAATCAAATTATTCCATTCAGAAGTCCCTGATTAGCAGAGTGAGGTTGTTGGGTTTGGGTTGGAGGACAGTAGATCTCCAGGAAGAGGGTTGGTGACCACTTTTCTCGAATATTTCTGCATGTTGTAGTTTGAAAACTAAGGGACCAGCCATGAAGTCCCAGTCCCTTAACTTTGTCCCATTTCTTCATAATTTCACGGTCGACAATGTTTTTGGGCAGGTAACGGGAACAAGCTTCCACTGCTTAACACAGTGCATGTGATCTGGTGTCTATAAGAATATCACGCACAGGCTTATGTTTAGTTGCCTTTCACTGAGCTCTTCAGTAAGACATGTTCTACTGCCATAGATTGCATAGGTGTTTGCTTGAGTTTATGCAACTGTTAGTGAATGTGGCTAAAATAGCTGTCCAAATACTTTTGTCTATGCAGTGCATGTGTTTCTAGGTTTGTGTAACACTTGTATTCCTGTCAAGATGTACGCAACTATAACAATCACTTCTGACATCTCTTCCTGTCACAAAGCAGCACCACCACTCTGGGAACCTTATATTCAACAGCTGAACACAACACGGTTGAACAAAGCTTGTCACTGCCAGGAACTCATGCTTGTCTGGCAGGTCACATGCTGTCAACAGAACTGTGTTTCCCAAGACCCCTGGCCCTCGCCACAGCACAACTGTCAAATCATTGTTTCAGTATTTAAGGCCCACTTGTATATTCCTACACAAAAGACTAATTTTACCCAGAGAGTGGGCTTCTCAGTCTGCCCCACCACTCATTTCACATTAGTATAACACACCCTTGCAAAAGCCCTCAGAATTGCCTACAAGTAAGTAAAGCCACACAAATTCTTTCTTGTGCAGTCTTATGACCATCAGTTGTGGCAATATTAGTATTGGACATGGCAATGTCTTTATGAAAATGACAATGAATTTGAATTTTTATTTTGAGCCAACGTCTGCGAGTGAGAGATTTAAATTCGAATCTGGATCTTATTTCCATAGTGCATTTTCATTTTTAATTTGCTTCCATTCTCAGCCTATATATATATATATATGTATATGTATATGTATATGTATATGTATATGTATATGTATATGTATATGTATATATATATATATATATAATAGCACTAGCACTGATCTTGGTTGCATAAACTAAAGGGCACAAATGATTCATAAATATTGAATGAATTGTTCATAAATTAGCCAAAAATGAATTTGTAAACAATAAAAAAGTTCCTAAAAACATTCACAAATTTCCTGAAAGGCTTTATAAGCGGGTTAATAAAGGATTTATGAATGGTACACTCATAAGGTAGAATTTAAGGTTTATAGCGTTTCCATGGCTTTGACAAAGATTTATAAAGGTTCTTACTGGTGTTATAATGACGTTCATAGACGTATAGTGGTGTGAAGAGGCTTCATAAAAGTAGTCAGATGCACAAAGGTTCATGAAGATTCTTTGTAGGGACACATAAGGGGATTTATAAACGTTATAAGGACACATCTGGAGGTTTATTTAATGTTACCTCTTTATGACTTAATTGAGGTTTCCGTTTGTAAGGGTTTTATAGAGGTAGTAGGGAAACATGGGGGGTTATAGAGGTTATAAGGACACATGGGGGGGTTTAAAGGTCATAATGACACGAAGGGCTTAGAGGTTAAAAGGACACATGAGGGGGGTTATAAACGGTATAAGGAAACAATGTTATAATGACACATAAGGAGGGTTATGAATGTTATCTAAAGTGATTGGTAATGGGTTAACTGAGGTTTCCGTTAATAAGGGGGTTATGAAGGTAATAAAGAGGTTTATAAATGTTATAAGGACATATAAGGGGGCCGGGGTTATAAACGTTATCTAAATGGATTGATAACGGGTTAACTGAAGGAAATCCGTGAGAAGTATGAGGCGCTGCTGAAGTCTGTGACAGCAGAGGGAGCAGAAACGCTCCAGATGATCCTCAGCAGGGTTCCTCGGGGCTGCGGGTCACGTGACTCTCTCTCCATCAGTCTGGATCTCTGTCTCTCTGGATGGCGGAGGTGAGAGGCTTGGATGGAGCTCGTCCCGCCGAGTAACAGCCGCTGTTTGTTGCTCGCTGGAGGCGCGGAGCTGCTGTCGTGTCCGGGGGGAACCGCTCTGCGTCTCTCTGTAGCTGCCTCTCCGCGCAGGCATGGCGGAGCGAGGCGTGGAGGTGTCCGCTCTGCCCGCGGAGGTCCGGGAGCAGCTCGCCGAGCTAGACCTGGAGCTGTCCGAGGGTAAGCGCTCTACACTCACCCGAGGGCCAGAGGAGAACGGAGGACAGACAGGCAGCTTTTGTGTGTGTGTGGGTGTGTGTGTGTGTGTGTGTGTGTGTGAGAGAGAGAGAGAGTGTGTGTGTGTGTGTGTGCGTGCGTGTGAGGTTTCATGGAATGATTCTGTGTTGTGTTGTGTTGGGTCCCTCTTGAGACAGAGATGCTACAGTGCTAACGCTAAAGCTGCAGTTAAGGCCGAAACACACTGACCTCTTTTTATTATTGAGAATATTTTCTTATTTACGTGAATTCTCGTTTTGTCATATTATCCCTCTCTGTGATAATATTCAGGGTTTTTTATAAGACATGTATGTGAACGGACGTTATGGGCCTATATGATGAGTGGATGAGATTTACTTATTTATTTATTTATTATGAGGCCGTAACAGTGTCACAGCAAATAATATAGGAAAATTGCTTGTGACATTTTAAACACGTCATTTGTTGATTTGTTAATTCACCTTTACAATGGTAAATGTTTATAAGAGCAGGTTGAATTAGGCATGTCCCTAAACAGTGAGGTGCACTGACAAATGAAGAGGAGGATGATTTTCTCCTCTTCCTCGGTAAGCCAAGCATCAGCATGGGGGCTGGTGTTTTTCCCAGGTGGACATGACACACACTCACTCACACAGTAGCCACTGAGCTAGAAAAGCTGTTGCCCCATGTGAGGCTGGGCTGCCCATTAAAGGGCCCATATCCCCATTTTATTTATTTATTTTTTATTTTGTGCCCTGAGGTCCAGATTTTAAAGAAACAAAACCAGTCCAAATTCGGGTTTTGCACTATTTTGCAACCTCTCTTTATCCCTTAAACCAAAGAAGCAATGCAGGGTGACCGATTTTATATTGTTTGTGTCTCTGTGTCTCTGTGTGTGTTTGCAGTCATAAATATAAGCAATTTGCTCCAGGATCAGTACAGTTTTCTGATTCTGATTCTGATTAAATCAGAATGGAGATAATTTGTACATATCTTTCTTAAAGGCCCAGTAGCAAATGCAGCCTGTATTTGTTATTCTGCCTTTTAGACTGATACATGTAAATGATTATCTCCGTTCTGATTGGTCACCCTGTATTGTTCCTCATTCAGAAAAGAAGTTTGGGCTGAAACACTCCTTATAGCTTTAGCGTGAATGGGTGGAACTTAACTGCTAAATGCTGAATAGGTAAATATACACACATGCATTGGTGTTTGAGACCCTTAGAATAGCATGTGTGTGAATGAATAAGATTGGTCCTCTGAATCGTCTTGCTATTGTGCACTCAATGCATTCTTCATGTTTTGCAGTTCTGGACTGTTATTTGCAGGGTGAATGATTTTGAAAATAAAAATGAACGGTTGTCATAATTTAAAGAGCAAGCGTGTAAAAAGTGTGGGTGTTGAAGGGCTGTAGGACGGTGCTGTGCCAAAGCAAGAGTGTGCTAATTTTATTATGTATGATTAATCACATTTGATCTGAGTGTGTCTGCCTGTATGTTCATGTGTTCGAGTTATGTAATTCTCCTCAGTTGCCTGACTGAGGCCCGTCCAGGGGTGCATATGCGCGCGTGTGTGTGTGTGTGTTCATGTTTGCATGAATTTTGTGCTAGAATTGGGAATCAGATGCATGCCTGTTTTCCACTTTACCACACCACCAATCAGTGTAGTGCCTGCGATGAGAACAGTTGGGTAAAAGCTAAACGCCATGCTCAGCCCAAGATGACACACCCCCAGTGGCTGATTAGATAATAATTTGGCACATGAAATATAAATGACGTGCAGTGATCTTCCAACATGTACATGACAGTAATGGGAGTTGTATTGGGGAACCTGGCATGGCCTGTTGTTGGATTACACAACATGTCGAAGCCATTCCTCTAGGGTGCCCACATATCCCTCTACCACCTCCGTGTGTGTTGTTCCCTGGTGGACAGTATAGATGAGTGTACACTGCTAGCCACACTGGCCATATGTCAGCGTCAGTGTATTGTGTTGCTGAGCTCAGGATGTAGTCTTGGCACTGTCCTGAGTCTCCACCTACAGTCACGATATTTACGGCCCTCAAACGGAAGCCTCCAGCCTTTAGAATGCTGCCATCACTCACCTCCACATTCAGATACATAATCCAGTTATGTGTGTCCTTGATTTCTTTAGAAAGGTCTTTTTCTTCTGACTTTGTGTGTATGTGTTTAGGTAGGTGGTTCTGAACCCTTTTTTCTCGCATTGATTCGAGTTAACAGAATGAGAAATGAGAAAATATCTTTTGCCTTTGTGTTTTTTGACTACTGTGAATTTAGTGGACACGACTGAAGTTCAAATATTTATAACTTAAACATTAATGTAATCAAATCAAATATAAAAAAAACTTCCTTCCACTGCAGGGCATTCACCTTTTTTCTAGCTTGTTATAGAAAAACAAGTTCTCCTCAGAGTCCAGAGCATTATAGTAGCTGCAAAGGGGGACCAACTCTATGTATCTGAACTCATTAAAGTCTCTGTTGGTGTAATGTATAATATGGTCAAAAGTAAAGGGACGGCTGACCCCCACGAAAACCAGCCGAGACACATAGATCTGCGTGCTGCGTGCACTCACGAGCCCAAAAACCAACAAACTTTCAAAATAAAAGTGTATATATAAAAAATAAAATAAAATAATTGCTGGCATTAAGTAAATACGCAATAACAACGCATTAACATGCCCAGCCCTTATATCAAGACTTTTACACAGTACTGAGTGTATATATATATATATATATATATATATATATATGCGCTAGTTTGAGACTGCACATGTCCTTTTGTTTTTGCAGTAGTGTAAAGGCTGGTTTAATTTTTTTTGCGACATGATATTATTTACAGTAATTTAAATATAAATTGAAAACTGATTAGTCACATTAATAGTTTCAGTGTAGTTTGCAGTATTTTGCTCATCTCCTCAATGAAGGCAGTCTTTTCCTGCTAGTTCATTTACCAGCAAGCCATTTGAAGCTTTTTGTCCAGAAGGGTGGGACTTTCCCTGTGAACAGACGACATATTGGGACCAGTCGTCCCTTTCAAGTTTCAACCAGTGAACGCTCTCCTCCTTTATAATGTCTCTCCTTTCACACAGCAGAGTGGGGTTCAGATGCCCCTCCTAGACTGGCACACCTGCTCAGAATTGATTCACACAAAGTAAAGGGTAGCAGCAGCTTTTAAAAGGTTTTAAAAAGTAAAGACTACAAAATTGAGTTGCATTTTGATATGACAGCAATAATATGTTAAATGGGCTATTGATTCAGCCAGATATAAAGACCGTATGTTCATTTCAGTGGCAGTGTGCCGACACAAAGCCGGAACAAGCTGGTTGCTGTTAGCAGCTGTGCTCTTGGATGAAATGGCAGAAGACCATAACCTCACAATCATATGGCACTCGCTGGTTAAATATAGAAATGATAATTAACTCTTTGTCTAATGAAGGGACCTAGTGGAGAAAGAAAGAAGGAGCTAGTGTATTGGCCATCTGCTACTACAATTCCCACAATCCTCTTGGTCCTTTATTAGGCCTTAGTGTCATTTTGTTCTATCCTGAAAAGGGGGTTCCCATAGAGACTGCACAATCAGCACATTCAGAGTGTGTGTGAATGAGAGAGTGATTGAGAACACACACACACACACACACACACACACACACACACCACACAACACACACACATACACTCACAATGAGCCCCATTGAGCGTGTCAGAGCTAAACTGTCAGGATCTCTGCTGGAATTCAGAGCACAGACCCCGTTGCTTTTATGCACTTAAGCTGATCAAATGAGCTGTACGTGTGAGTGCGCATGCGTGAGAGTGTGTGTGTGTGTGTGTGTATTTGTGTTTGTGTGTGTGATTAGTAACTGGAGAGGCTGGGAGGTGTTGTGTCGTTAAGTATTTTTGTGTGTCAGGAGATACTCTGTGGTTTTGGTTTTTCTGCAGCCAATCTGAGGACAATCAGGTTTAGTAGAGAACGAAAGAAAAAGAGTGGGAGATGGAGGAAAAAGACAGAGGGAGAGAAAGTGGAGGAAGAGCCTGAGAGAAAGTGGAAGGGAGTGTAGAGAGAGAGAGACAGAGAGAAAGACAATGAGAAAGAAAGTGGAAACAGAGAAGGAAGGAAAGAAAGAGAGAGAAAGAGGGAAGCAAAGTGGGGAGAGCGTGGGCAAGAAAGAGGAGAGAGGGAGAGAAAATGTGGAGAGAAAGGAAAAAGAGATAGAAAGTGGAGAGACAGAGGGAGAGAGAGAGAGGGAGGGGTGAGAGAAAGAGAGATTACTCTAATCTAGGTCACAGAGCATCAGGAAGCAACATGCTCATTTACCCATGATTCTCAGCATGCTATGACATGGTTGCTCTCTCTCTTTTATTTTCATCCCTCATTCCATCGTATGCTCTTTCACTTATGTGTCCACTTAGAGTGTGCTTTGCTGCCCTTCAAACTCACTCTCTCTCTCTCTCTCTCTCTCTCTCTGCCGCTTGGTTTTCCTATTATCTTACCTAGTTTTCTACTCTACTCTCTCTTACTTACTGTCTCTCTCTCTCATGCTCACACACTGTGTGGGACATGTGAATAAGTAATGTCCCCTGCAGTGTGGAATGAGTGCATCAGAGACTGAATTATTCACCTCTGTCACTTTTTCTTTTTTCCCTCTCTGTAAGCGAAAAAGAGAGAGAGAGAGAGAGAGAGAGAGAGAGTGACCGCTTGCACCATTAGATATAATCTATCCATTTAACAGTGAATAACTTTTTTAAAAGCTTATTGTCACATACAGTTTCTTCCCCTGTCGCTCTATTTTATTCACTCTAGCTTATTCTCTCTCTTTCCTGTCTGTCTCTTTTCTCCTCCTCTCTTTCTTTCTCTCTCTGTCTCTCTCTTTTCTCCTACTCGATTTCTCCTACTCGATTTCTCTTTCTTTCTCTCTCTGTCACTCTTGTGTCTCTTCCTCTTCCTTTCTCTCTGTCTGTATCTCTCTCCCTTTCCTTTTCTCCTCTCTTCTCTCCTCTCTTCTCTCTTCCTCTCTTTCACACACACACACACACACACACACACACACACACACACACACACACTCAGCGTGCACACACTCACGCACAGTCATGGGGCAGGTGACTAGGGATAGATATGAATAATGCAGTGATGTAGGACTGTCACTGGAACATCTCTCTGTAGCTCAATTCTCTTTTTCCAGCATGCTGACTCGTTGAGTTCCAGAGGAACCCCTTAGCATTTGGAAACACGATCAACAAGCTACAGTGGTGGAAATATTTATTCTTAAAGTTCCAGCGTGTCCCACAGGGATGTGTGTGGTAACGTTTCAGTAAACAGTGTGCATTCATTCCT
Organism: Alestes dentex; assembly: GCA_037576975.1. Lineage (NCBI taxonomy): Eukaryota > Metazoa > Chordata > Actinopteri > Characiformes > Alestidae > Alestes > Alestes dentex. The sequence goes on along the minus strand of JBBIGA010143762.1, from coordinate 11,025 downwards.
CTGAAGGTGGGTTTTATACATGTAACAATAACAGCCGCATCTAGCAGCATCAAAGATTCAATGGAACTCTTGAACAGTAAAACTGCTGGGAACAAAAAACGCAAACCTGGGAGTTCTACTCTGAAACCTTGTACCACATATGCAAAGGCTGAAAACACACTACTGTTTGTTCCTGCAGTGTCACTTAAACCCTGTCTAAACCCTCTTAAACATAATCTATTGCAGGCAGTATACTAAGAGTCTTTGGAAATGTCCCTGTAGCCAGAGTAGCTGTTGTTTGTGCACACTGAGCATAGTACAGTGTATTAGCATATGGTATTGCAGCTCTCTGTGTGCTACTGGGTTGTCAGTCTCTATTTTAAATCAACAGGCCATGTAAAGCTTGTGCCAGTAACTGTGTTGAAAATAGCTTGGTTAAACCTGGACTTTTAGGGAGTGCCAGTGCAGAAGTGGGTTTTGTGATTGTTCTGCAACACTGATGCAGAATCAAGCGTGGTGATAGCATGTAGAACGATGCCCAATCCTTGTCAAACACTGGAACAGAATGAACACAGTTCAGTAAATTTGTTATTGTAGTGTATTGTCAGCTTAAAGTTGGAACCAAACCTGTAGTTAATCAAGTAAAAAAAGCATAGAATTGCAAATGTCACAAGAGCCTGAGGCCATGGTTTCATCCTTTGATCCAAGGCTGATGTCAAACCGAATGAGTGCTGAAACATGACAGTGTTTATAACAAGGCCTGAGGCCATTTGTCTGAAAACTGACACCATCATCTTACAATGTCCTGAATCATACACTAACATAGCCAGCTTTTTGTACAGGTATGTTATCTGCCTGCCACAGTGACACACAGTGGCCCCACAAGTCTCCCTCCAAGCACATTCACCCATCCCACTTCAGCAGATGGGTTTCCAGAGCAATGCCATTCATTCTAGGTAAAATAAATGGGTATTATGTCAGACATCACCTCATTCAAAGTGTTTGAAATATCAGTTTTCTTCATATTTGGGAAGACTAATTATTGGATGCAGAGTGATAGTTTCTGAATGAAAATTTTAGATTTAGATCAGTTCGTGTTAACAGTAAATAGAGACTAACCTATAAAGTATATGCCTAGTCATATGTTTGCTTATTTTAGAAGGTCATTTGTGGCACAAACAGAATAGAAATCTAGAATGTTTGCTTGTTATCCAACCCTTCTTCCAAAAAATGTTGGAACACTGTGTAAAATGTAAATAAAAATAGTTTATGATGATTTTCAAATCATATAAACCATAAATGTATGAAAACAATACAAAGACAGTATATCAAATGTTGAAGCTAAATGCCTTGCTAGAACACCTCTCAACTAATTAGGTTGATTGGCAACAGGTCAGTAACATGATTGGGAATAAAAAGAGCAGAGGCAGAGTCTCTCAGCTACAATAAGTGAAAGATTACTTTCCTCCACATAAAATTGCAAAGAATTTGGGTATTTCATAATCTCTGATAAATATTATAATTAAAGGAGTCAGAAAATCGGAATAAATTCTGTAGTTCACTAACAAGGCCAAAAAACAATATTGGATTGGCATGATCTTCCACTGTTTGTGAAAACAGCTTGTCACTGCATGCGCAAAAGCAAGTTAAAACTCTGTCATGCAAAGACGAAACTGTATATAAACATGATCCAGTAGAGAAGGTTCAAATTGGAAAATTGATACAGCTGTAATCTAAAAGCCTGCAACTGTTTTGCATGTAGTAACAGCTAAATGGCAAAAATACACTCGCCAGTCGAGTGTAGCCCTGTACGCATGCATGTGTTAGAGTGAAAGAGCATGTGGTTCAGTGATAATTGAAGTAGAGCCTGCAGCTAAAAAAGCAACTGGTAATGTTCTCTCAAGTCACTCAACCTGAGGAAAAACTCATTTTTTGAACACATGGGCTGTACAACACTCCACACACAGGGATTACCACACTCTGAACATGAAAGAGTTGTGCTTTTCATTATTATGTTTCATTTTAAATGAGTGTCGTATCAGTCTTTTGTCTTCTTTCAAATCCATGCTTTGTGTTTACCTACTTATTAATAACAAAAAATACACCCTGTGCCTGGTTGTCCCCTTATGCAACAATTTTTATGCAGTCTTTGTCAGGCTCTGAGTGATTATCTTTAATAAATTATAGTTGGATGTGTTTATTATTAAGTGGTGTACTTCTGGTGACCATTTGGATGGTGTTTCTCCAGAATGTCCTGTCTTCTGTTTGGGTCTTCTGTAGGGATGCACCGAAATTATTTTTTTGGACCGAAACCGAAAATGAGGAAGCACTTGGCCGAAAACCGAAATACATTTTTTTTTTATTAAATTATTTAAAAAATACATCTGTTACAAAACTGAAAATATTTATTTAGCATTCAAACAATGCACAATATAAAATAAAATTTGAAATTAAATATTTTACTTGGCCCCACTCATGAATAGCCTAAAAGCAAGATAGCTGAAATATACAATTAAATATCTTCTCTCATAAAACTAGTGAATTCAAGTGCATTTTATTATTCTGAACAAAGTGCATTCAGAACACGTGCTTTAAAAACTGTTGAAAGCTATAACAACAGTCTCTGTAGGCCTGTAACAGAATAGTGTATTAAAACAAAGACTGACATAGCCCATTGATTAGCTGTAATCACTGAAAAACTTCCTTGCCTTTTCAAAAACACAGACGGAGTGGGTGTGCTCGAAGGGTCTTACCTCTTCTGTGCCTCATACTCTGCATGGCGATCGGGATGTTTTGATTTTATATGAAAAATTAATCCTGACGTTGAGAAAGTCTTTGTGGATGCACCCCCTCTAGAAATTTCGGCATTGCGTGCTTTACAAACAGCTTTCCACGTGTCTTTCTTAGAAATATTGAAATGCGCCCACACGGCAGACATGCCGACTCTAATCCAATCTGGCGTGTGCAGGCTGCGGTTACTAGGGATGTGACTTTTTTGGCAAAAAAAATGATAAGAACTATTCGAATATTATTCGAAAATCGACCCCTCCCCGCCCGCCCGCACGCACAAACACACGATGGCAGAGAGGATGAAACTGGTATTTTTCCACAAACTGTTTAATCACACGACACTGTCGTTTAAAGTAAAAATGATGTACATCGGCACCAATAACAGAGCGCTTTTTAGCCTTCTGAACAGACCACTTTTTGCCTTTTTGTTTGATTTTTTAAAATTTGTGCATGGCTTTCTCTCCGAACCTTCCAAATCACAGTACAGTAAATGAACATCTTCACTGAGCAACTCACCTATGAGATGGCCTCACCCCCCCGGAACCACGGCCGAGCCGGTAAAGAAAGTCCAGGCCGTTATAGTTCTCGACCGATCGCCTCCCCATAGTCAGTTAGACGCCAGCCCGGTAGATCCGCTCTGACGCGGCCCTGCGCCGCACGGTAAAGTTCAGTTTTCTTCCTCTGTTATTTGGGAGCAGTCTATGGGCTAAGTAGGCCTAGTCTACCGTGCCTGTAGGGAGTTTGACTGTTAGCGACACTTTCAGGCTGAATGAATGCGTTACATGAAATATTGGTTAGGAAACGTCTTCATTTCTGTTCGGTGTTTTTTTTACGGAGTCCCTTAAGTGAGATATGGCTAAACGGTATTTGAAATAACTATTCGATATTGGAAAGTATATCGAATTTTCGACTATTCGAAAATCATGTCTCATCCCTAGTGGTTACGTCATCATTGCATCATTACTGTGTCGGCCGCGTAAAAAAAAAAAATCGGTTTCAGCCGAATTTGCCATTTTCGGTGGCCGAATATTCGGTGCATCCCTAGTCTTCAGGCTTCTCAATAGCTCATTCATGATTCCTCTGATTATATGCATCCATCTTGGTGCTGGCCTTCCTCTTCTTCTTTGACCCTCTGTCTGTCTGAGCATTATCATCTTTTCTAGTGAATTTGTTCTTCCCATAATATGTACAGCATAAGACAGCTTTGATGGTATTATATTACATTAACAGCACATTATTTTTCTCCTGATTAATGACTTGCATTGCACACACGGCCCATTAGGACATAATTGGAGTTGTGTGTGCGTGTGTTTGTCTGCGTGTGTGTGTGTGTGTGTGTGAGTGAGTGGGGGGGTGTGTGTGTTTAATATAGTACAGAGAGAATTTTTGTAGAACAGAGGGAACTATTGTAATGCAGAGTGAAGTGGTGGAATAGTAATTCTTAATTATATTAGATTAGAATCATGTTGGCACTTAACTGAATCGTATTGGATCAGAAGTCAAATCATAACCAAGGTATTGAAATGTGTATCATATCGTCTGAAAGTAAGATTCAGACCCCTGATATATATCAAAATGGGAATTATTCTAGTGGAGAAAAAAAGGCTTCATAGGCTACAACATACGTAGTACTAACAAAAGGTGTAGAATTTTCTAGTTTGTGAGATTGTTATTTCACAAGATCATGAACATTCAATGTAGAAATATCTCTGAATACAAAAATAATAAAGAATAATAATAATAAAAAATCCTAGTAGTGCACTTGCCCCTTATACCATCACATTCTGAAGTCAAGAGAAAACTAGTCTACCCTATAATGAGATTGAACTTCACATGGTTTTTATATGAATTGTACCATTGATGAATTGGTGCTGTTTCAAAATATTTAGGACCCATATATACTAGAAAGGCAGTTGTTATACTTGTAAAGGCCGTAAGAATCATGTTAATAGAGCTTGTTTTTTTTACGAAAAGGTGTGGTCCTGTATCACGCAAGTGTGTGCATGTCCGTACATCTGCTGGACTGTGTTTGATATAAGTGGTATCTGAACCAGCAAGGACACAAACACAGAGGTTAACCACCAAGCAAGTTTATTCCAGCAAGCAGAGAACAGCAAATCAAAGTCAAGAAAAAACAATGTAATCAAAAAACAGGACATCAAACAAAACAAGAACGCTCACTGTGCAAGTAGAAACACTGACAGTATTTCGCAAAGTTTTACCTGTGAACTGGATGTATTTGTTCTGGTGAATCTTATTCATAAAGTTAGAATTCAAGTGAATTTGATCAGGTCCTGAATGGTCTTTGTGCAGATGTGAACTGGGTCAGTGGGACGGTGTTGAGTTCAGGGTAAGAGCGAAACTCTGAACTGGCGTCTCAGTGTGACCTGACAAATTTCTTTATTTAGCCTGCCAAGTGTGAGCTTCATGTACAAAATAAATAAATATTGTAAAAAAATAATGTTGTATTTGTTGCCTGCAATTTTAGCACAAAAATAGAATCAAATTATGTGATTAGTGGGCTCCTTACAGACACATATGTGATCTAAATAGAATTGCTCACTTGTTTCAGTGAGTTATAGGTGAGAAATTATTGGAAAGTGTAAAAAGAGAAATTCCAGAGTGTGTCTCTCAGGTCACCAGTTTTGTGGGGGTGGGTGATTTCAGTTGTCGGTGGTGGGGGGTGGGGATTTTGTTTATCGGCATACAGTAAAATACTTAAACAAGAAGACAGCAGGAAAAAAGGCTACAATAGGGGGGAAACGCAGAAAAATGTTAAAAGTTGACAGGTTTTCCACCGACGTAAATAGACCTGGCAGGTATTCTGACATGCACTGCAACATAGCTGGTTGAATTACGAGTATCGTCAGGAATGGCCAGCTCAGCAATCAGCTCAGTGACTGTATCATAGCAGCTCGCCCCCGGTAGCATCCAGGGTTAACACACGACAAAATAATAGCGGAACGGCATAGTAGTCATTTTATCTCCGTTATCCTGTTTTCTAGAGTTAACACATGACAAAATGAAAGCATCATTGTGAAACACAATGAGGCATAATAGTAATTTGATCTTGATTATCTTGTTTTCATAATTGATGGAAGCCCAAATCATAATTGAAAATAAAACTCGTTATCGAGCAGCTCTAATGGAAAAGATTTAAGTGAAAATGAAGTCATACGTAAACACACCACAGCACACAGTGTGAACAGTACAAAATTCTTCCTGTGCATTTAACGCATTCACCAAGTGAAGCAGCGAGCAGCCAGGAACACAGCGTCCGGGGAGCAGTGTGTGGGGATGGTATCTTGCTCAGGGTACCTCAGAGGTGCTTAGCAGTCTTGGGAATCGAACCCATGACTTCCTGATCGCAGGGCGAACGCCCTAAACACTAGGCTACCAGCTGCCCCGCCTGTGGAGCCACAAAGTAAGCTACATTTCCAAAAGTCAGTGTGCCCAATGCCAAATGTCAGCGAGAAGATTATAAAGTCCTCCAGCGCTGGGCTGTAGAGCAGTGGAGCTACATTCTCTTGAGTGATGGGGCTCCATCTGTTATCTTTAGGATGAGTTGGAGTGGACTTTGTGATTTGGAACTAATTACTCAACTTAAGTACCTGATCTCACTAACGCTCTTGTAGGTGAATGCAATCAATTTGTCATTGCAATTCCTACGATATAGTCTTCCGATATTTGTAGAATCTGTTACTGCAGAAAGGGGGGACACACTCACTATTAATATTGTCACTTTCAGGAGGAACTCTGGGTGAGCAGGTTTCTTTTTGGACATATAGCATAGATGTTTGTGGAAAAAAGTGGCACGTGAGTGTATGTTACCGTCAGTAGTGCTCTGCAGAGAAAGTCTGATCTTTCCTTCCCACTGAGCAAAGATACATCCAAAAAACATCCAAAAAACCTGATTTGCACAGTTTAGAGACACACAATGAAGACATAATGTGCACATTTGTCAGTTGTTTCATATTTGCTGGGTTCAGGTCTTCTTGTTGTCAGTGGCATGAAAAGGGGCATGGTTCCTCTCTGGATTTGGCATGTTCTTTGGTCTTTTAAAGGAACAATTTTCCATATTTATAGTTGATCAGTTAAGACATTTTTGTATGTAGTTTAGCACCAAAGCTACGACACTAACAAAGGCATTAATTAGCATTGCCCAAACTGCACTGCTTTGTTGTCGCACACTTGCTTCAGGTCCAAATGTTTAAATAATGTCAAATAGATTTTTCTATATGGTTTCTGTGTCTAGATGAAGCCAAAGCCTACATTTAGTATGTGCTTTTATGTGTATAGATAACAGTGAACAAACTTAAAGACGCCCAACATGTGTTGATTGATGGACTACATGGACAACTATTTTTTAACTCCATAACACACACACACACACATGCGTGCGCACACACAGACACACACATACACACACATACACAGATAGTTATATCATTTGGTGTGTTGTAAGTGGTTCTGCTTGTTTTCAGCATGAACATATCTAGAAGGGTTGAGTTTTATTCCCGCACCAGTGTTAGTATTTATTGAGGTGTGCTGTTGACAACACAGTATCACAGCAGTGTACAGTGGAGCTGCATGTAGCCACTTGCACCGACACACCGCGCCTTCATTCAAACTCCTGTTTCCATGGCCACGGCAGGCCTGGTGGGACAGTCCAGTGTTGAAAGAGAATGTGTTTGTGTTCAGTGGCTGTAGGGTCTCGTTAGAGGTGTGTGTGCACAGAGAGATGTTTCTTTCACTCACTCATTCTCGCTCTCTCTTTCTCTCTTTCTTGCACACACAAACACACACATTCAGTCCCACAGCTTCATGTTCTCTCAGCAGCACAGGAAACCGTGTCAAAGGACAGAGGGCTGAGCAGTGGAGAAAATGACATCATGCACAGGGAGAGGAAGCATGTGTGTGTCAGTGTTTTCACATATTTTCAGGTTAAAATGTTATGATGCTGCATATAAATCAGAAATATCAATCATGTTGTAAACTTAGAGCATTCAAATATATAGGTAGTTATATTTGCACATTTACATATGGGAGATATGGGAGAGTGTGTGTGTGTGTGTGTGTGTGTGTGTGTGTGTGTGTGTGTGTGTGTGTGTGTGTGTGTGTGTGTGTGTGTGTGAAAGGAGAGGCAGGGTGACTGAATGAGAAAGCAGTTAGATAGATGAATGAAAGAAGACTTTTGTGAAGTGTGAAACGGTGCTGACAGTTATAAAATAATGAGTCACCGTTTTGTGGGGGCTAACCAAGGTACTCAGAATGTGTTTGTGTGTGCGTGTGTGTTTGACAATGGAAAGATATTTTCTTTTTCTGCAAGACTGTAAGAAATGGGTATTCTCTTGGAAACAGAGCATGTTGTTGGCAGAGAGAGAGAGAAATTGTTAAAGGTGAGATTGAGGACTTGGTGGTCAGTGAGAATTTAACTTTTTTTTTCTTCATTTGAAGAGGTTGATTTAACAGCTTTAACAAATTAGTTCAATCTCCCAGACACACACACACTGTGTGTGTGTGTGTGTGTGTGTGTGTGTGTGTGTGTGTGTGTGTGTGTGTGTGAGTGAGAGTATACGCTCGGTCTTGAACAGCGTCATATTGTTTTTATTATATACTATAATGCTGAATATATGAATAAGTATAAATTAATATCCTAATTAGCTAGCATACGCAATGCACTGAGAACTGAAGGAGAGAGGTGGTTTTTTTTTTTGTAAAATCATTTTTAACATCTTTGGCCAAGACTAGTATTTTTATAAAGGCAACATGCACATCTCTGCTGCAGGCGTGTATGTTGAACTGAAACATTGGTTCAAACACCTATGCTTTATCAACAATTCAGCTGAAAATGACACATGCAAATGTAGTTGGGGTTAATTACAACAAAATATCTAAAAAAAAAAACCCTACATGTATCTAAATAAGCATGAGGGAGTACACTTATCTAAGTGCAAGGGTTCTGTTTGTGTTGCTTTGTTTTGTGACTTTTGAGCCTTTATCGTATAGACTTGAAACAGTGTTAGGATAGGTTATAAACTTAGGCTAGGGTGTGTTTCGACCCCAAAATTCGGGTTACATCACTGTTGTTGGATGGATCTCGGTTGTAACTTGAGGACTCCCTGTCTCTTTATTCTGGCCAGCTCTCTCTATGTGTCTGTTATATGTTATAGAAGAAGTAAAATGCTTTAGTTACAGCTATGAAGACATTGAAATAGCGTAGGTGTAAAATCTGTGAGTCAGCAATTACTTTTAGTTACTTTAATGTTCCAAAAATAGCAGAGTGTCCAGCACTCGCCTACTATTCTGTTATTAGAATAGAAAACCCTTGAGGTTGCATGTATGGTATTTCTGCGAGTGTGTGTACTGATATGGGCTCGGTTTGGTGGTGTTGATTTTAGAGTTCCAGAGCTTACTGGCCATATAAGTATTAGCAGAAAGGAATCAAGCCTCCAAATCCTTTTTTGCTGAAAAGTCTGCTGAACCTTGATAGATATCAGTAATTATTCATGGCTTACCTTCTGTCAGAGGTCACATTGATTAGCTGATGTGGCTGATTGAATCGATCAGTTTGCGTTAAATTCAGAAGCAGGTAAGACTAATTAGAGTAATTGTTCAGCTTTACCAAACACCAGTTTGCAGTCATATTTCTAAACATTGAGAAAAAGGTACATTTACATAAGGTTCAACGTTAACCTTTTTCCCAGCTCTGCTGATTTGGCAAATATGTTTAAAGAGTACTGTCCTAAAAGCAGTTCATACTGTCCCAAATTAATTTTTATACAGCTCATGTAAATAAGCTTACATACACATGTTTTTTAGGGCAATCCATTCATGCAGGTAATAATAATGTTATTTATCATCTCTCTGCTCTCACTGTTCTTCTTCTCTCTGCTCCATCTCTCTCTCCCCTCTTCTCCACGCTCTTTTTTTTTTCACCTTCTCTGCGATTCTTTTGTTAAGCTCTCCTCCTCTCCACTCCCTGTTTTCTCTTTTCTCCTCTCCATGTTTTTCTCCTTTTTTCTTCTTCCTCTTTCTGTTATCTTCTCTCCTTTTTCTTCCTCCCCCATCCTTCTGAAATCATATCAGTCTGTGAACAGGGCCAAGGAAATCCCCATGTGCTCTGTGTGTGTGTGTGTGTGTGTGTTTGGTTAGTAGAAAGAGTGTAGACGGAGAGATAAGAGAGGGGATGGAAAAATAAAAGGCAGGGCAGGGAAAAAGTGGAGAGAGTGGGCAGGGGAGAGTACTCAGTAAAAGAGAAATTGCAGAGGTGGAGGAATGGAAAGATTTTAAAGGTGAAAAGAGCTGAAAGAAAATGGAGTAGTGAAAATAGAACTGATTGAAGCAGTTTTAGAATCAGAATCTGATCAACAAGGTAAAGTAAAGTAAAGGACAGTGTCCCCTTATAGTCACATGTGAACCCACTACAGCACAGCAAGCAGTGTGAGCAGTGTCAAGTTCTTTCTCTGCATTTAACCCATGCACCAAGTGAAGGAGTGGGCTGCCACCAACAGGGGGCGTCTGGGGAGCAGTGTGTGGGAACAATACCTTACTCAAGGGTACATTAGTGGTGCCACTAGCAGACCTGGGATTCAAACCCACAACCTTCTGATCACAGAGGCAACTCCCGAACCGCCAGGTCAACAGCTGCCCCACAGGGGTCCAGGTATAATCGTGATTCTGATGTTCTAGTTTTGAGGACAAAATAACCCCCAGAACGGCATTATTAGAATTTATAAGCAACATAGAAGAAATTTATGTGGGTAAGCTCCTCCCCATCCCCCTCTAATGTTACTCTTATGCGATGCAACCAGAAATTCATGAAAGTGAAATTTCATTACACTTTTATGAACTTTAGAAAGGTCACCTTATTAGAAGCCTGTAACAAGAGCAAGTCTTAAATTTAAGTGTAAACTCAGGTGTGTACATGCATGAGTGTGGTGTATCCAGTATGAAAATTAGTAGGGATGCACCGAAAATTTGCCCACCCAAAATTTTTGGCCGAAAATAGCAAAAAAATCCGTTTTCTGTTTCGGCCGAATTTTTTTTTTGACGTGACCGAAACTGTGATGACGCAATGATGACGCAACCGCAGCCTGCACACGCCAGTTTGGATTAGACTTGGTCCGTTACAGCCCTTAAAGCGAACTCAGATTGATTAGTCAGCATTTTTTTGCGCATATGTGAACACGCCAAACGAACTCAGACCCTCTGAAACGAACCGAACAGTTCGCTTTGAGTCCGCGGCACGGTTCG
>JBBIGA010143753.1:0-19721 GCA_037576975.1 Alestes dentex | reverse complement strand
CAACATACAGTGAAATGATTTCTCTGCATTTAACCCATTCACCAAGTGAAGCAGTGGGCTGCCACCAGTGAGGCGCCTGGGGAGCAGCATGGGGGACGGTACCTTGCTCAAGGGTACCTCAGCAGTGACACTAGCAGTTGGGATTTGAACCTCAATCGTCTGATTGTAGGGCCAACGCCCTAACCACTAGGCCACCAGCTGCATCAGACCACTTTGCCTGACTTTGTGCTCATCTTGATCATTGCTTCAAAGCTAGATTTATGCTTTAAAATGAATTCCACCCAAGTTCTCAGAGTTGTCTCCCCTCCCCTCTTCTTTTACTACAGCCATAGGTTGAAGGCGTGGTCCGAAGTAGTACACTTATTAATGTGATTAAACCATAAGAGTACCAGCTTGGCTGGGCCACAGCACTGTCAAATAAAAAAGCAACTCACGTTGATGCTTTGATGCTATTTCATTGAAAGTCATTTTTGAGTGGAAAGTTCGGTCACTTTGGTCCCACTTTATATCAAGTTGTCCTTAATAACCATGTAGGTGCACATTAACAATATATGTAGCAATATGTAAGCTACGCTACTGTAGTCCAGCTCTAACAGTGATCACATTACCCATAGCTGAAGTGTTAAAATTTTACCACGCAGTTACTACATACAATTGATATAAAGTGGGACCTTATTTTTTGCATTGGTGTCCATGTGGTCCACCTTTTATTTAGATCAGAGTAGAATACACACTACAATACAGCACCTCTGTACTGCCACGTATCCCACACATGTACAAACACACACGAACACACCTGTGCAATCACTCAAGATAATACACACACAAACCAACACAGCACAGCTCAGCATAGACGTCCCTGCCCACACACACTTATCACAGGCTTGATTAGCCCACCTATTACCACGCTGAAAACAACAGATGACAACTCCTATAAGCCCCATACAAGCCCTATAGCTGTTACGCGCAGTTAGTAGAGTTCATGTAGCAGCTTGTGTGAGGAGGATTACAACCCGCTTTCTCGCACGCACACCTACACCGACAGTGTGCGCAAATAAACAATGTGCACTCTCCCCCTCTGTACACTCAGGGCCAGATAAAAACACACAATAGCTTACACAGACACACCCCTTTAAATATACAGAGAGATAGAATGCAGTTTACAGCAGTGCATAGCATAATACTGTAGTAGTAGCCAAGGGTGTGGGCGAGCGTGGGATCGAGCCAGGATGGGGGAGGTCAGAGGGAGTGGCTAGAGAACGACTGATTCTGCATACCTTTCATCGCTCCCTTTGTACCTGTTTAGCTTTTCCTTGCAGGAGGTGGTTGGAGTTTCTTGCCAAGGAGATATAGCTCCTCAGCAGGAGGGGGTTGTAGTGCACCTTGGTCCTGCAACTCATGACTTAGGAAACACATTACTGAATATTCATTTTGATCCAAATACTTATACTTCAAAGGCTTTAACCTGAAGTGGTGACCAAAGGTCTGAGAGTGCTGGTGAAAATACTTCTACTTTGAATTATAAAGGAATACAGACAATTTATCAAGTAATTGTCAAACAAATAGTAGAATCTTTTAAACATTTGCATGAATTCCAGAATTCCAGCGTTCTCCTTGAGCTCTGATGACAGCGTGACTCAAAATCTACACGTTTTTTTTGCAAAGCTTCTGACAAGCAGACAGGAGCCACCTGAGAGGCGTCTGAATACACACTTTAGTGAAAAATATTAATGTGGTCAGCGTCCCAGATTTCCTTACATTTAAACAATGACCCAGAAATGGATCAGCGACTGGAACACTTTCTCTTCATTGTACTGATCATAACTTTTCTTCGACGTGAATCTGTCAAAGTTTGAAAACTTTGTTGTTTAATTCAAGGTTTAAATGAGAGAAATCCCAAATTTTCAGACATTTGGCCCCTCAAGAGGTGCTTTTCAGCAGCGACATGGTCTCAGTGTATTTGTATTTTCTTCAGTTCTCTTCATAAGGCTGTTTAAAAGCATGCCAAGAGTGTCAGAACTGTTTCAAAGAAAATGGGGCACCTGCTTTCTGAAATAATCTGATTTTTTTTTTAACACCTTTTGTGGTCACTGCATTAATTCTGAATGTGTTATTTTATACTGTGGGGTCCAAAGATCTGAGACCACTGTAAATACAATGTTTGCACTATTTTCTCTGATGCATATTTAATAAAATAATTCGTTATTTTATACATACATTTTCATTACAAATTGTATTCACATTACAGTTTGAGTAAAAGGTAGAATATTGTGCAGTTCTTGGTCTGTCCCTCTTTTGCCTTAATAATAGTGTGAGCTCGAACAGCCATGGACTCCACAGGTTTGTGAAGAAGCCTCCAATGAGCAGCTCAGATCCACCTGAGAGTCGTCTTGAGGACTCAGTTGAAAAGATTAAAAAATCTGAACTTTTTGTACAAAGGCTTTAACACAGTCCCTATCACAACTTTGCTTAAATTTGAAAAGTGAGTTAAAATAGTGCAGAAAACTTAATTCTACTCCTTATATGTGCTCTGAGACTTTTGGGCCCCACTGTCGATTTTAGAAATAATAGTAGAAGTCTTCACTATTACTCTTAGTGGTGGGAAATACCAAAATGTGATGTGTGTCCAAGCTTTTGACTGGTAGTTGTTATGTAGTAACATTCTGTATGCAACAAATAACAAATACTCTTTTGTGGGCATTATTTTGACTTTCTATTGCCAGCTACTTACATCACACTTTATTACACACAATATTACAGTTGATTTATATCTGCCTTCATTTTCTTCTGATTTTTAACAATAAAAATTGAGAGTGAAAAGGCTTTGAGTTGACAAATGTGTGAAAATAATGTGTGCATGTGTTGATAAGGCACTGCAAGTCTAACATGTTGCTTATTCTGATGCTAAATCCAACAAATTTTGCCTTAGCTACTTTTAAACTGAAACCAAGTGAAAGCTTTTAAATCCAACAGTCAGTTGTGCCCAACAAAGCCAAAATGAGTGAAAGGAGCAATAGGACCATGAACAAGAAGGTACCTAGCAGAGGCAAATCTGCCCTCTACTGGATTCCCAACAACTATTACTACAGCCATGTTTGTTTCCATTACCAGATTAACCCAAGGAGCAAATGGATTTGCAATGGAAAGTGTGATTTAGACTGGCAGCCCAAAACTCATATCCTGTATGAAGTGTTAAATAATGCACAACAGCAATGGCAAATATTGTGGAATCTGAAGTTTATTTTTTCTTGTAGGCACTTCCATGTACATCAGATCAAACCAGAGATCACCACAGTGGAAAAAAATACACCTAATGAATATTTTGGTTTCTATATTCTACTGTTCTAGCAGGCAGACATTTTATGGCATTGCGATCAGGCAAAAGAACAGGTTGGAGCAGTCCTGGAATAATGGGGAACATTAGTTGAGCCTGAGTGATGTAACCACGTCCTTCCTTCCACTCATCAGTGGGCAGTGTATATAATAATCTTATGTAATGTTAAGAAAGCCGTTCATCATGATTTGGTGCCACAGGATCAGATTGTGCACTTTCTTGTGTTACTTCAGTGGAGAGATTCAGTGGAGAGAGGGAAGTTATTCAGGCATGGAAGCGAAGCCTCAGATAAGGGAGGGGCCTTTTGAGTGTTGTGTGGCTCCTGACTGGCTGTCTCTGTCCTGGTCCTCAAAATATGTCTGTTCGATTCGCCGGCAGAAGGAGAGAAGGTTGCTGTAGGACTTGATCTTCTCACTGAGTTCATCACTGGTCAGGCGTGTGGTCAGGATTGTGAAGAGATGACCAAACACCAGGGCATCCAGCTCAGTTGGCCTTCAAGAATCCCAAAAAACGTGTGCATTAGAATTCATAGTGCATTACGCTTCAAGCACTAATTTAATGATCAGCCATTAAATTAAAACCACTAACAGGAGAACTGACTAACATGTTTTCTCATTACAATGGCACCAGTCAAGAGGTGGGGTGTATTAGGTAGCAAGTGAACCGTCAGTGAGTTTGATGCAGGAGAAATTGGCAAGTAATTTGATAAGACAACTGGGTCAGAGTATCTCTACTATGCTTCTTGTTATACAGCGATTAGAACCTACCAAAAGTAGTCCAAGGAGGGACCACCCATGAACCATGGATGCCTAAGGCTCAATAAATCATGAAGGAAAAGAATGCTAGCCCTTCGGGTCTGATCCCACAGAAGAGCTTCTCCAGCACAAAATACTGAGAAAATTCTCCCGGAAAACCTTTTTGGGTTCATCTGATTCCTGGCATTCATGAAGTGTACCACCTACCTAAATATTGCAGTACACCTTTCATGGCAACCATATTCCCTTACGACAGTGGCTTTTTCAGCAGGATAATGCTGCCACACTACAAAAACTGCTCAGGAATGATCTGAGGCACATGACAAAGAGTTCAAGTCTTGGAATTTGCCAGATCTCGATCCAATTGAGCATCTGTGGGGTGCGCTTGACAAAGTAGTCTAACCTACAGAGGCCCCACCTCTCAGACTCAACAGAACTCAAATGATCTGCTGCTAACATCTAGGTGCCAGATAAAACAGCACACGTCCTGAGGTATTGTGAAGTTCATGGCTTGTCACGTCAGAGCTGTTTTGGTGACAACAGGGGCATCTACACAATATTAGGTAGGTGGTTTAATGTTATGGCTGATCTGTGTGTATATATTAAATTAGCTCTGGATTCTCTAGTCCTTAAAGGCCACAGTCCAGTACAGTTTTGATAATTTCTCTGTTCAGATAAATCTGGATTCAACTTATATTGTTAATTACTCAAGTGTGTTTATCACTTACTGCTTATTGAAGAAGTAGGGTTGGGTCCCAAGTCTCTGGGAGAGAGCCTGACAACACTGACTAACATCCTCATACACCTGAGACAAGAGAAAACACAAATGTTTACCTAGATCAATACAAGAAAACCTTTCAATTCAAATTCAACATGCATCTACACACCACACAGGCCTTCAAGCAGACATACCTGTTCAAGAGTCTTTCCTGCCCAACCAATAGCGTTCATTTTCCGACGGACCTCCCACTGCTTCTGATAGGCCAGGAGGTGGTTAAGAGGCCAAGAATATGGACTACTGTAACGTGGCCTTGTGATCTAGAACAATACAAAGATATCTATGAAGATATGCGTCTCATACTGCAGAACATGAAAATGTGATGGCAACATAATGACTAATGAATTTTCAAAATCAAAACATTCATTTCTACATAAGGCTCCCATGCCATGTGTATGACCCTCTATTTAGCATTTAACTTGCATGTACACTGTTTAAAAAAAAGGGTTCTTTGAATGACGCCATAGGAAACGCATCCTTGGAAAAGAGATGTCAGTGAGTGAAATCTTTCAAATGTATAAAGGGCCTTTACATGAAAGGGTTTTCTTAGAACCGATACACTATGCTCATTAAATGTAAAAATAAAAGATTAATTCCATAAAGTACAAGTTCCTAGTCCTGGTTCTAGAGCTCCTCCGCTGGAACATTTTAGTGTTTCCCTGCTTTTGCACACCTCAGAACCCAGAAAAGACTTAAATTAGCTGATTAGTTGGACGTATGCTGTAATAAAACCATACACAGAAAGATTCTTTAGAAAACCAAAATGGTTCCTCTATGGCAGTGCACAAGTAAGCCTTTCTATTTTAAAAGTGTATGTAAGTATGAGAACAACATACCTCTGACGCTGTGGTTTCATCACACCACTGAATATACAACTTAGGAGGAAAAAGCAAACAGTTATTAGTTCATTATTGTCGATATGAGGAGAAATCTACAAGGACAAAATACAGTTATGCTCTTGTCTACAGGACATATCCTCAGCCAACATGACTAAACTACGGCATAAAAAACAGCACTGGATAAAAGATAACACTGGCTCATACCTCTGCTGTGAGTAGCATGTTGTTGACTAGCTCCATATAGGCCTTCATCTCTGCTCTCTGAACATCATCTAAGCCGTCACTCAAAGAGTGGCCCTACAGAAATGGCCACCAAAAGGAAAAAAGGTGAAAAGAGCAAATATTTTCATTAAATGTTTATTTCAGAAACTGGAAAAAAGCAGAAAACAAATATTTATACATAAATGTATATATATATAAATGTAATGTCAGATGTTTCAGCGTACACTTTTCACCTTTATTACATTCTTTAGCGTTTCTTGCTTATAGTTTTTCTGTAAAAATCTACAGAGGTGTTTTTTCTGCTTTCTGTAAATGCATCCAAAGGTTAGTGTTGGAAATATCTGCATTTTGCTTCTTCTCATCGAGCTAATCCAAATTACAATTTTATCCTCATCAGTCCATCACACCATTTTCCACATCTCAGATGTCCAGTTTGGTGTTCTAATAGAATTTTTTTTCTTTTATTTTCCTTCTCTCTGTAGCAGCTTCCCCGAATAGTTACATATCCTTTCATACCCACAGTGTTGAGTCTTCTCACAGTGGAAGGATGGACAGAAACAATTTTTTGATCTGATGAGAGAGCGGGGTCTGATTTACTCCCCTCTCTCAAAGATGTGTTGTTTTTCTGATGAGTCACATTTTCTCTCTATCTTCTAGTAATTTTTTAGTCCTAGTCATGTTTTTTGGCTTAGAATTTCCTTACGCAAGATGATCTAATCTTCTCAAAAGTATTTCTTTAGTTGTTTCTGATAAGCACAAGAGAGACCTGAAGGGTATGTGGGTAGCTGCTTGTGTCAATGTGTGAAATTAAACAGTGACAAATTGGATATATGTAGTGTTTGAGGCTTTTGTGAAATTTTCGATTAAATATATTTCCTGCATAGTCCTCGTACTTAATGCTCATTTAAATGTAATTTCATACCTTCGCTTTTGTGAACTGCACAATCGGCCCCAACTCCGAAACAACCTGATTACCAACATGGATGAAAGGAACCTTCCCTAAAACAGGAATAACGAAGCGACAGAAATGACAGATGTTCAGACATCAGTTCATCCATCCTCCCAAGCTGACTGCAAAATTCTTGTGTGTGCAAACATCAGAGCCACTGCTTAAGTAACATTTTTAAATGGACTCCAATCTACTCAAAAGAAACATTGCACTCCAATGCACTCTAAAGTCTGACAGCATGAAAAAGACTACCATGTTACCTGATGGCGACATGTACTCGGCATTCACACGGCAACGAACTCGCACTGGTAGGCCGCACATCCTTAGGTATGCCTGAGAGCCAGAGAACCATGTCGGTACTTCATATTCATGTAATAACTTAATGAAAATAACTTAATGAACGTAGGTTACTGAATGAACTTAACATGAATAACATGAGTGTGTGTGTTTCTAATTTTCACTTACCTGTACCGCTAAGGAGGATGCACAATCAGACAGGAGGATTTGGTCCTCTGAGGAAAAAAAGAGAACACATAGGTTTGGCTTGTACAGTTTAAGAACCAAATGCTGTATCAAATGTGTGTCTAATATTAGTATGTGACCTACCCCTCAAAGGCTGATAGAGTGTGGCATTTTCAGGCCATGGCTCAGCAGCTGTGAAAGAGATTTTACATCATGAAGCTCCTTTACAATATTACCCTCTGCCCCCACCCTCTGATTACCCTTTAATGATCCCTCTAGATTTCATCTTGACAGGAAAAGACCATGTCGTGAAAGAACAGCAGCAGCGCTCAACTAATTTTACATAAATATTCATGTGTTAAACTGTTAAAATAACAGAACTAAAAGAGCTGGCAACCATGTGAAATACCAGCCTCACCTATGCTGCCTGTGGAGTCTGGTAAGCTAACTCAAGATGGGTTAAGTAAGGTAAAACACTATGGTCACTTAAGTGAAATAAAGGCTACATTGGAAGTATCAAAAAATGGTGTGTAATCAAAAACTAACAACTCACAAATATCTTCATTTACAGAGCTTCCAAAAAAACTGCAATGAGAATTTCTTAGCACATCCAGTAAGTATCAGTATAGCTACTGGAGTTTGTGAGGCACTATACTACTCTTTTTGGTCTAAACTAAAATTCTAACGCTAGATGCTACAGGGTAGGGTGTGCAAACAGCAGCAGTAAAGCAGTCAAGATGCTCACACTAATGAACTGTGGATTATATACAAATACATGTATATATTTGAATACTTGTGAAAGTATTTTAAAACGTATGTATAAGCATTACAATCTCAACAGCACCAAGACTGACTAGTGGATTATATCCAAATACATGTATAAAGTTAGATACAGTAAACCCCCACAAATTTGCCATTCAGAATTTGCAGATTTTTCTTATAACCAAACTAATAATTGTTCGCAGATATTCCACCCATTTATTTACATGCTTTATTCGTGCCAATGCATAATGTTCATGCATTTTAGTGCTTAATATGTTAATGAGAAAGTATAATTTATTAATTTTCTAACATAAATATGAACGTAAATTCAGCTACATTTCCATATAACTATATATATTTTTTGGTACTGTCCAGAGAACACAAACAAAGGGCGTCTTGGGATGGTGAAATACGCTGTACTCAGAGGCGGGATGTTTGAAAGTAGCCAATCCGAGAGCGTTATTCATTTCTCCTTGCTGCTGATTGGCTACTGACAGGTGACGCATCTCTGGCAGATGCAGTCCAGCGTTCCTTCCTCAGAAAAGAACGTGGAGCTATCTCGAGTTTACCTTTACATTTTTAAGGGTAATGTATTAAGCTAAGTGTAAAATGAAATTAAAGCGTTTTGCGGGCATATTTAGGGTTTAGACTATAAAAATAGGCATTTAT
Organism: Alestes dentex; assembly: GCA_037576975.1. Taxonomy (NCBI): domain Eukaryota; kingdom Metazoa; phylum Chordata; class Actinopteri; order Characiformes; family Alestidae; genus Alestes; species Alestes dentex. The sequence goes on along the minus strand of JBBIGA010143753.1, from coordinate 10,951 downwards.
AGGCTTTTTTTTTTTTTTACCACATCACAAATTCAGTTTTTCACAATTCGTGATGCTCTTGGAACGTAACCCCCGCAAATTTTAGAAATGTTTATAAGCATTACAACCTGATAATCACAAAGACTGAAAAGTGGATTATATGCAAATACAATATTTATATGCTTGAAAATATATTCAGAAACGTAAGTAATACAGCCTGAACAGCGCAAAGACTGTGCATGATTGCTTGCAACCAAGCAAATGTCAAAATTTAACCTTGTCAGAAATATTTAAACCACCAAGCAATAAATGTAATTGAAAGGAGTGTTGCTGGCAGTAAGGAGGGCTGCTGGTAGTCTAGTCAGGTACTAAAAACAAACAAAAAAATGAAAACGTCTCCTAGCTGATGGTTCGGGTGCACTGACAGGCTAACATGAGCTAACTGACACTTCTCTATTTCTCAGCCTCCTTCATTTAGGAGTAAAATCACACACCTGCCAGTGGATTATATGAAAATACATGCATATGCTTATATGCTTGTATTCATGAACAACACAAAGATTACAACTGCATTACAATCTGATCAGCACAAAGACAAATGTCAAACTAATTTAACCTTGACAGAAACAGTTAGGCCTCCAAGTAAAAAAAATCAGATTGTAAGGAGAGCCGACTGGCAGTAAGAAGGGGTGCTGGTCATTTAGTCATGTGCAAAAAACAAAAGAAGAAAATTAGAAAGTCTGATGGTTGATGGTTCAGGTGCCTTCACAGGCTAACAGGAGCTAACCGACTCTTCTCTATTTCTCACTCTCCCTCAATAAGGCATACAATCACACACCTGCCATCTGAGAGACGAACGCCTCGGCAGCAAGGGACATGGCGATGCACAGCAAGGGCTCGACACAATACAGAACTCAGGAGCTGTAACTGTTTTTTGTGAACACATTAAATTTGTACACAAGGGCAAAGCAAAGAAGCTTCGGGACGACGGGAGCGCTTCCTGCCTTTCGTCCAATCATATGTGCCTATATCCACCGGCTGTTACATTAAAAGTCCTGTATTATCGTGGAATTAACTTAAACTGGAAATAAATTAAATATCGCTTCTGCTTTTATTGAGGATTTGTTGGACAGTTCTGTGTATATCACTGCCCTTTACTTCATTCGAGTTAATGTTCTTTTAGTTTTTCTGTATCCCCCCCCCCCATTTTAAATTCACTGTATTGACCAAAGTATTGGGACACACCTCTTAATTATTGAGTTCAGGTGGCTTCTTATTTCCAGTGAAAGGTTTAATCTTCTACTTTCTACTCCAGCATGACTGTGCCCCAGTGCACAAAGATAGGCCCATAAAGACATGGCGGATTGGAAGAACTTGGCTGACCCGCAAAGACCCCACCCGAGCCAGGCCTTCTCGTCCAACATCAGTGCCTGACCTCGTGAATGCTCTACAGAATGAACGGGTACATATTCCCACAAAATGCTCCAAAATCGTGTGGAAAACATTTGAAGAAGAGTGGAAGCTGTTATAGCCATATTAGGGGGATTAACTCTATATTAAAAAACTATGTATTTTAATTTAGTGTCTTTAAAGTCCCTTTTGGTGTAATGGCCAGGCGTCCCAATACTTTTGTCCATATATTGTACTAGCAGCGAATTCCGTTGGGTTTTTTTTGTTTGGTTTTTTTTTTCTTCAAAATTTGCATGATCTGCATAATTCCATCACTGAAATTTAAACCAGTTCAGAGTAGTTAGTGCAAAAAGGTTAATTTCTTCACAGTGGAACTGTGATGTCAGCACAAATATTGCCATTTGATTTGTTAAATGCAAAACGACATGTGAACCTAAACATGTGTTCTGAGTTTGTATGTGTTAATGATGGTAAAATACTGGTATATTTTCTTTGGTTGGTGTACCTACTGTGCGACATGTCTCAGGCCTCCGGGAAAATGTCCTTAAGCATTTCATGTAATAGCTTCTTTGTTATGTTGTGTTTTAAGGCCATCAACATATTTAACAATTTGCCTATGCTGGTGGTCACAGGTTGTTGTGTACTGTCTTGTGTTAGTCTGTGTATATTTAACAAACCATTAAATATATACTAGAAGCAGAATCAGAAAACGTTCTTGGTTATGTTGTGACTGAAAAGATAACAATATAAAGTCTAAATAAATAAAAGTTAAAATAAAGTTTATGATGTTTAAGCACTCGATAAAACATTGCACAGTATTGTATAGGGTAGACTATTGCACATCATAGCAAATAATGCACACAGTGATACTCATTATGATAGTTATTCGAACCCGGTAAGAAATTGCACAACAAAGTAATAACAGCCTATTGCACAGATTAATGTGTGGTAGTGTGACTAGGGGAAAAGTTGTAAAGTCGGATGGGCGGGTGTGTGACTGGAGGAGGAGCTATAGAGACTGATGGGTGTCTGACAGGGGGAGGGGTTATAGATCTGATGAGTGGGTGTAGGGCTGGGGGAGAAGTTATAGAGTCTGATGGGTGTGTGATGGGAGGAGTTATAGAGTGATGGATGTGTGACGGGGAGGAGTTATAGTCTGGTGGGTGGGTGGGTGACAGGGGGATGAGTTATAGAGTCTGAATGGGTTGATGGTCACAGGTTGTTGTCTACTGACTTGTGTTGGTCTGTAAATATTTCATAAACAATAAAATATTCATAAGAGTACATAAATATGATATGAATGACTACGGTAGAGATCCACAGAGCGTCTTGCCCCCCCCCCTTACAGCTCTCAGTGGACTGATCCGTTTCCATGGAAATATGCAAATCATTTTCAAGCTCCAGTCGGAGCCCCGCCTCCCCGGACCGTTAATTCAAAGTAGCGGAGTTTTACCATGTACACTATATGGACACTATATGCACACCTGATTTTCAGTGCTTGGACTAGGCCCCTCACTTCCAGTGAAGGAAGAACTTGAGTGACCTGCACAGAGCCCTGACCTCAACCCCATCCAACACCTTTGGGATGAACTGGAACAGAGAATGGGAGCCAGGTCTTTTCCTCCAACACCAGTGCCTGAACCTCATAAATGCTCTACAGACTGAATGTGCACAATTTCTCACAGAAACACTCCAAAATCTTGTGTAAAGCTTCCAAGAAGAATTGAAGTTGTTCTATTAAGTCCATATTAAACTCCATGCATTTGAATGCAATGTCATTAAAGTCCCCGTTCGTGTAATGAGGAGGTGTCCCAAATACTTTTCTCCATATAGAGTAGCTGTTCCTTCGGTAGTAAGATATTAAAGAATTTCTGCTGAACTACCAGGCTATTTCTGGGTCATTTCCAGTTCCGCTATGCAGGTTCTAATCAGATTTATATTACCAGTGTTGCTGTTATAGGGGCTGTTTTTCGTTGGACTGATTTTGACACTGTTTATAATGTGAGTCGTCTTTGGGTGTTTTGCTCTTACACGATGTCAAGATCAGGCTGTGATAAAACATATTTAACCTCATTTAATACAACATATACTATCATTTTAAACCATTCCTGAAACGCAACCACTGTAAGCGACTCTGTTGTTCATGTAAACAGGGAGAGCTGCTGTCTGCCTGTACCTGCACTGTAAGACATTTCAGACAAAAAAAAATACAAGAACGCTTTTTTCATTCACGTCTTTATTAACGTTCAGTGACAACAAAATGTGTAATATACATAAATAAAATTGCTCAAACGAATTAATTACAAATATCCATGTACGGTCATAAAGGACAACATAAATTAGGACCCGGCCCATCAGTTTGTCTCTTTAGGGTCTCTCTCTCTCTCTCTCTCTCTCTCTCTCTCTCTCTCTCTCTTTCACTGTCTGTATCTCTCTGTCTGTCTGTCTGCCTGTCTGTCCCTCTCTCTCTTTCTCTCGTTGTCTGTTCTCTCTCTCCCATTCTTTCTTTCTCCCTGACTCTCTCTCTCTCTCTCTCTCTCTCTCTCTCTCTCTCTCTCTGCGGGGGAGTAATTTTCATCAAAATTCTTTTCTATTCTACATTCTTTTATTTTCTAATATTTTATGAACATTGTGTTCTATTCGACCAACAATCTATTCAACGATGTATTCTGTGTTCTTTTTTTATCTATATTTTACTCTGTTCCATTCTTCTATATTATCAACATTGTATTCTATTTTATTCTGGTCTATCAGCATCATTCTCTGTTTTATTCTGTCAGCATTATTCTCTGTTGTATTCTATCAGCATTGTATTTTATTCTGCATTCTAATCTATTCTGATTTATCGATATTGTGTTTCGTTCTAAATTCTGTTAAATCATTCTCTTGTCCATTCTGTTCTGTATTCTTATGTAGTGGGTGAAATCTGTAATGTAGCGTTTCTGCCGCTGCTGTTTTCTTTTACAGGAGTGATGGGGATGAAAATGTCACTTTAGGTATAATTATTTTAAATATAGGAGTGAAGAACTGATCTCTCCGGCCGAGGCTTTTGTATCGCCCATATACTCCCCTAAAACCGAGCGTGTGACCGCACAGTGCCACCAACACACATTCGGTTCTACAGGGTAGATATAGACGACCGAATACAGTTGCTTCAAGGGCAGATAGGTCATTTAAAAATCATGAAATTTAAAAATAATATATATATACTGACTGAGAAAGGAAGATTTCAAATACATTGAAAAATACAATGAAACAATAAATGAAACACAACTGCAGCAATTCTTCACCGTCCCATTTCATTATTTTTGTATCATATAATTGCTGAAAATAATATTAATGAACCGTTTAAAAGAGAAGAAATTGGTGATCAATAGAGCTATAAAAAATATAAAACCCCGGCCAACCTTAAAAGAGACCTAGAGCTGATCAGAAATAGACTGATTTATCAATTAAAAAACGATATATATCTTAAAATGATCTAGCGATTACATGATTTTTACAATAAATTTAGTTTTGGCATTTCAGTCCCTTCCCCCCCTCTCTCTTTCTTTCATTGCTCTCTCGCTCTCTCGCTCTCTCTCTCTCTCTCTCTCTCTCTCTCTCTCTCTCTCTCTCCGCAATGCAGTAAAGTCATAAAGTGGGTGAAGCTCCTCTCCGCACGCTTTTGTTCTCCTTAAAAAAAAAAGAAAATAACATCTTCATTTCGTTCAGTATTTATATAAAAGCAGTCCTGTGAAATATAACCTCTCTTATCCTGTTTTCCTTTAACGTGTTCTATTTAACCACACAGAGTCTTAATAAACATCAAATAAAGAAGAAACAAGGAGAGACTCGTGGAGAGAAAAAACAAACGGTTACTATTTTCACAAACTAGGAAAAAAATCACCAAAGCAACATTTCAAATGTAAAACTGAAACTATCAAATTTTAAACTAAAATCCTGAAATATCAGGAATTCCACTGAATTAATTTGGACTGAAAACAGTAATAAAGAGGAATCAGCTATAACAGATTATTAATAATGCTCTTATAGATTATTATTATCATTTTGCTGATGATTATTATCATTATTATTAATATTATTATTATTGCACTCACCGCGAGACGTTGATCTAAAGCCGTTGTTGGAGCTGTGTTTGTATGTGTGTGTATGTCTGTGTGTGTGTGTTTTGTATAGTGGGCACTGCTATAGAGAGGTGGAGGGCGTGTGAGTGTGTGTGAGTGTGTGTGTGTGTGTGTGTGGACCACGGTTCTCCGCGCGGCCAATGGTGGGAGCGCGAGCCTCGTAAAGCGCTTTTACTGCCGCGGCTGTAAATCAGACAGCAGAGAGACTTCAGAGCTTCTGCTGCACAAAGAGACCCACAACACAGAGGAAACGAGCAGGACAAACACACACACACACACACACACACACACTATTCTATCATACACACACACACACACTGTTCTATCACGCACACCCTTATCACATACACACATACACACTATCCTATCACACACATACATTATTCCATCACACACAAACACACACTATTCTATCACACAGACACACACACACACACACACACACACACACACACTATTCTATCACACAAACGCACTATTCTATCACACACAAACACATTCTTCTATCAGACACACACGCACTATTCTGTTACACACACAAACACACACACACACACACACACACACACTATTATATCACATTCAACACTACAAGAGTAAATTTAACACAATGAGTGATTTTAGCGCTGTAAGAGTGAATCTAACCCTACAAGAGGGAATAAACACAATGACAGTGAATATCACACTATAAGAGGGAATGAAACACTATAACAGAGAATGAAACACTACAATAGTAAATTTAACACTCTAAGTATTAAACATTATAAAATTGAATTAAACATTATAAGAGTGAATAAAGCAGACTGAGAGTGAATTTAACACGAAAATAGTGAATCCAACACTACAAGAGTGAATTTAACACTATAAGAGTGAATTAAACACTGTAAGAGGTCAACACTATGAGAGAGAGTTCAACACTATAAGGGTGGGATCAGCGTATAGCTCTTCTGGTCTGTTTTGAGATCAGTGTTCATATTGACAATGAAAGTGGAAAACAGCTGGAAATGGATGGAAATAGGCTTCAGCTTTCTTTGACTGGTGCTCTTTTGTTTCTAACGAATCCATCTGTGCTTACTGAGCTTATGTTAACTTTGAACATTTCGCTAATTCCTAAAAAAAAACCCTGAAGAAGCTATATGATGGATCTCGACGAGTTCAGGTCACTGGCCATCTGTGTACTGTGTCTGCATGTAAAACCATTATTCTCTTACATTTAATTAATTTGTAATATTTAACAGTGTACTCATATGTTTCACTTTCTGTAGCAACTATAATGTGTAATAATTAAACCACCACCTCCTGCATAGCCTACAACAAATGAAACATTAGCAACTACTACTACAACTACTAGTACTACTACTATTACTAATAATAATTAAAATAACAATACGAGTGAATTTAACCCTACAAGAGCGTATTAAACACCATAAGAGAGAGGTTAACACTATGAGAGTGGGATCTACAAATTCTTTACAGTAAGAATAATCGCTTACAATAAGAATAAGAATAAGAATAAGAATAAGAATACTGTAATCATAATCATAATCAAAGTCACAATCATAATAATCATAATATAATGAATGAATTTAAAACTATAAGAGTGAATTAAACACCATAAGAGAGAGTTCGACACCGTAAGTGCGGGATCAGCAAATTTTTACGTTGAATCACTCATAATAGTAATAATAATAATAACAACAATAATAACAACAACAACCACAAAACAGCAACAAGAACAACAATAATCATAATAATACATTTAGTGTAAACTAAATAAATAAATTCCTAACACCCGTAAATGACAATAAACCAGGATGTAATTAAGGGTTAAATGAGAGGGGGCGGGGAAAATAGACCGAAAACAGCCGCCTTATTAAGCGCAGGAGGACTTTTATTTTGACGGCTTTCCCTTAGACTGACCCCCACCCCGACTCTGTGTTCATGCGCTCATTTCACACTCGAACTCGGCTCTGGCGAGGTGGTCCTGCTGGGTAAACAAATTATACTCTTCTTATTTTTCTCAGTCAGTCCAGGAGGTGTCTGCTTAAAGTATTTTGTTTATTGCTTTACTCGAAACGGTTTAGGAGCGTGTATCCAAGTAACTTTATCAGAGTTATGCTGCCTGCCCCGGTGTCCTGTAGGAGCTGGCCTGTAAGATGTTTAATGTCGGTACATACAGTGTTACATACAAAAGTATTCGGACACACCTGTTTTCCAGGGTTGAGGCCTCTTACTTCCAGTGAAAGGCAAGCTTAATGCTTCAGCATACCAAGACATTCTGGACAACGCCATGCTTCCAACTTTGCAGACAGTTTGGGGAAGAACCCTTTCTGTTCCAGCATGACTGTGCCCCAGTGCACAAAGCAAACTCCATAAAACACATGGTTGGGTGAGTTCGGCTGTGGAAGAACTTGACTGGCCCAAACAGAGCCCTGACCTCAACCACATCCAACACCTTTGGGATGAACAGGAACAGAGAGCCAGGCCTTTTCTTCCAACATCAGTGCCTGACCTCATAAATGCGCTACAGATGAATGGGCACAAATTCCCACAGAAACACCCCAAAATCTTGTGGAAAACCTTCCAAGAAGAGTGGAAGCTGCAAAGAGGCACCAAGTCCATATTCAAGTGTGTGCATTTGAATGTAGTGTTCATAAAGTCCCCGTTGGTGTAATGGTCAGGCGTCCCAATACTTTTGTCCGTAAAGGGTACTTATAAGCTCGTGTCACTGCAGCTGAAGTGGTTTGGTTGGGTAGATCTCACTCTTTTATCCGCAGCAGGTCTTGCAACACCCCGTTACTATGCTTAGCCACCACTGAGGGCTTAGGGGGGATTTTATGAATATGAAGAATATCAACGCTCATGTTCAAATGCACTAATATTCTTTATGTTTTGGGTCAGTTTGATCCCAGCATTTTAAACGCCTTGAACATGATTTGTAATAAAATTGTTACCCATGTTTATGTATACTTTGTTTCTTTGTTGACTACCTAAATAGTGCGTTAAATAAAACAAATATGGTGTAACACCATGGCCTGAGAAAAATCGAAGTTCTGGTGGAAAATGTGTTTTCAGCTCCTCCATGTAAACTGTCAGTGTTTCTCACACTGGTACAGGTAACATTATGGTCTTAAAGCGGAAGGAAGTTTTTTGAAGATTATAGAATCTCATTTTACGGTTGCCTGAATATCATCCAAAACAAGCACAGCAAATGTGTGTGCAATGTTGATATTTCTTATGTTTTATAAAACCACTCAAACAGGAAAGGGACAATTAGACCCTGTAGAACACGGTTGTGTGTGTGCAAAATGTGTACAGGACATTGAAAACACATCATGTTCATTTTGCGCTTACCCAGTCTTCTTATATTTAGAAATGTAATTTAATATGTAACCAAAAAAACATTGGTTATTTATTTAGAGATGTTAAATGTGGAATGGAGTTGAGCTGACCCCAAACATAATAGGAGAGTTAAAACTAGACTTGAACATGATGCAGTCACGTCTCCCATGTTCTCAGATCTTTTTGTTGTTGTGTAGGTGTGAACAAACACTATGGGGGCCCTGATTTCACGGTGGAGGGTAGGAACTCTGTGCTATTTTATCACCAAGCTTTATGACATTTGGAAGAATTAGTCGTGGTAAACACTGCTGCTTTTAACCAGTTTTATCTGTTCCAGGCCAAGCCCTCCACAGTGGAGCTCCTGGAGGATCTGGATAAGGTAGTGTTAATGGGTTTCTGCAGGTTCTGCTCTGCTGACCTCCCCATTTCTATTACAGTCTCTTTATGTCTGTATTATATAAGACATGCCCGTTTACGTGTCTTGGATTGGTTTCCACTTTCCACACTTCAAGTTTTCTCTGCTTTTTTACCACTCTGTCTGGCTGCTGTGTCTCATGCTGCATTACATTTACTGTGGAAGTCAGAAGTCGGAGCAGGGTATTACATCACACCTGAGTTGACAAATACAAATCGGTTCTAGCTAGATTGGCTGCTGTCAGCATTACCATTTGAAAACAATGCACTATGCGGTATTTTGCGCCTACAAGCACTGTAGCAGCATGTCCACAGATAGAAGCTGGACATTACTGTGTCTACACAAATAAATAAACATTAATAAACATGATTTGCTTTTTGCTGCTGTTGATGATGCACGGAGCAGCCTTCTTGGATTTTGAGGCTGGGGTTGGTGAAGTTCCTATGACTTTCCGATTAGGAAATTCGATTTCTGGGAGCAGTTAAATTCCTGCTAGGAACTCAAATTCTCAACCTTTTCTGTTATACATTAAATGTGTGGACTTCTAGTTCCTGTTCACTCTGTTGTGAACATTTCTGACATTGTAAGCTCTATAATGGAGCATTTCATACCAGTCTTGTGCTGTATGGTTTTGTTTGTGTCTTAACAACTTTTAATGCAGAAATGTAATTTGCTTGCCTGTCAGATAATTTAATGTTCTGCGTATTTTTAGGAAATTAAGGACCTTGAAGAATTCCGTGCAAAGAACCAGCGTCTACAGAAGTTATGGGTGGGCCGTCTGCTCTTCTACTCCGCTGCCCTCTACCTGCTCACCTGTGTGGGTGTCTATTACCTTTACCTGCCTGAACAGTGGACTTCCCGCCTCATCACTGCACTGCCCCTGATCGCGTTCCCGGCACTGTAAGCTTCGTACTCCTTCATTCTCATGCTGAAACAGAGTTTGACCCATGGGTCAGTCTTGAAGGGTCACAGCACTGCACAGTTTAGTGTGCATGTCTGTTTACTCGCGAATCAGTTTGTCTACTTCTCCGAGTAGACTCAGTTGCAAAGTTCTGCACTTTGGCCCTACAAGAATCCACTTTGACTCCCACTGCTCGTAAAATTCTGGTAGATGTAAAAGATGCTATAAATTAAAACTATTGTTACATGGTATTTCATTACATAATTTGTCATTGTCATTGTCAGTTACACAGCTGTCTTAGTTGTAATGGAATCATCTACATCTCTGAGACATCCAGTCTTACTTCTGATCTTTATTTTGAGTCATACAGCTGTTTGTCAAGTTTGGTCTCATCATTAGGAGACTGTGAGTTTGATTATTGGAAAAGTCACAGCCATCTGTGACTTTTCCAAGAGAGCATAACTGGCTTCACTCTCTCTGGAGTAGGAAAGCCCCCCTCAGCTAATATGCATTAGCTAAGAAATTACGCTGTCCAATGGTGGTGCATTTGAATAGGCCCAGAGCTGGTTTCACATGAAGCAGGTGCTGGCCTTCACCCTCCCAGTGTTGGTGTCATTGCATGATAGGTGGGAGTCCTATCTGAGTGAGTGAGTGAATGCATATATCATTGCATGATAGGTAGGAGTCCTATCTAGTGGGTTGTGTGTGTGTGTGTGTGTGTGTGTGTGTGTTTACATCGCAACACATTTCCTACATGCTGAGTTGATTGTTACGGTA
>JBBIGA010143739.1:0-12315 GCA_037576975.1 Alestes dentex | reverse complement strand
AATATAGCATTGTAATTCCCATAGAAGCACTACTGGAAATTAACATTAGCATAAGGGTGGCAAGCAGGTTATTTACTGCATTAATCACAGCTATGTAATTTGATGAAAGTTGCTGTTGTAAAACCTGCTGCTACTGATTTATATGAATTCTGATGGTAAGAATGAAAGAATGGAGAACGACTAAGAGCTGCATTGAATATCTTCACAAATGTTGAGATTAAATGCATTCAAAAGCTGTATACTGAATTTGCTGAGAACTGCGGAGACCCTGATAATGCATATGTTGTATCCTACTGCTGCTTTCATGATGGACACATATTTATGCATTTTGCTAGAGCGTTTTCATAGTAGTATTTTGAATTTTTTTTTTGTTGTTTGAAGCCCATTTATTAGCATCAAAAATGCAGATTGGTCAATTAATTATCAGAATATTAAGTATAAGTGATAGCAATAGGATATCCCAATGGAGATATTTAGGTTTTTCTATAATTTTATATGATTGAGCATAATTAGAACACAAACAGTAAACATGCTTTTTTATTTTTTTTTCATCTGTCATCACTAATTTTGATCACAGATATTTTCGCATTTCGCAGCTGTGTTGCTTTATCAAGAAAAGATAGCAAGGTTTTATCAGCAGCTCCTGCTACTGTGTTGATCCGCCTCCACATGTGTGTGCGTGTGTGTGTGTGTGTGTGTGCGTGTGTGTGTGTATGAGAGAGAGACTCGTGACCGAGTCATGGCCTCTATTAATGTTGGAAAGCGGTGAATAGGCCGTTGCTTTCTTAACCTCTCTCCTATATCTCTTCCTGTTACTGTCAGTGTCCAGCTAGTGATAATCGCTGCCTCAGGCTCAGCCTCATCTTCTCAAACCCACGCCATTCATTCAGGTCCCTCTGAAATATCCTAACGACTCTACAAGTGATGACCATAAAGACCTCCGACTTCAGTGTAAACATAGACATGAGTTTGTTAAGATCTAATCTTCTTGTCTGCAGCTTAGTGCGCTACACTCGTTTCTATGTTTACATTATGCCCATTTCCATGATTACGCTACATCTGTTTCTATGGTTACACTACACCCATTTCCATGGTTACACTACAGCCATTTCCATGGAAACACTACATCTGTTTCTATGGTTACACTTAACTCGTGTCTATGGTAATACCACACCCATTTCCATGGTAACACATAACACTTTTCTGTGGTAACACCACATCTCTTTATATGGTTACACTCCACCCATTTCTGTGGTTATTCAAATAAGCCTTTGGCTGTGAGTTTGAAACAATGTTGCGTACTAAAATGAGTTATGTGACTTGTAGCAATGTCTTTATTGGTGCTATGTGGAACCATATTAGCCTTGCAAAGAGATATTTAAACTCATAGATCTGCATAACCATTGTGTTTACAAGGGGACCCTTGAAGAGCGCACTGGGTAGCTGGTGGCCTAGTGGTTAGGGCTCCCCGGGCGCCCCTTGTTGGTGGCGGCCAGTTGCTTCGCTTGGTGAATGGGTTAAATGCAGAGAAAGAATTTCACGTTGTTCACATTGTGTGCTGTGTTCACGCGTGACTATAAGTGGCCACTTTACTTTACTTTCCTTTTTTGCAAGACACTTGAATTTGTGTCTACAGATTAAAAACGTTCTGAATGAGGCAGGTCAAGTGACCGTGCTGTTAAACACAGTGTTTGCTCTACTTGAATTCGAGCTTGTAGGTCTCTTTATTGCACACAGCCGCAACGGGTCTGGACATCGTCCAGAAGGTTCCAGAGAGAGGCTGACAGCTCTGAGGTGTTACCAGCTGTACTGTCCTGCATACCCAGCCCGTATCTTTGTCCTAAATGTGTAACTGTATCTGTGTCTGTGCTGCGTAGCTGGACAGAAGGGCGGTTTCCTCCCTTCCTGCCAGAGAGGCCCGGAATCTTGACGCTTCACAGATGAGGGGCTTCTCTCCTGTTTCTTTAACGTCCACACTGTATGTGCTCAAATCTTTCATTCTCAAAAGCTTTCCTCCCAAATTCTTTCGAAGATAATAGCTCATAATGTGCTCCTCGCTGTAATAGTGCGATTATGTCATGCTTTGGAATTGGGCAGGTTGTTCAGAACCAAACCAAAAGCAGACCAAGACTTGTCTGAGGCCTTTTCAAAACAAGACCTTGGAATAGTTTTTTACTTCATTAAAAGGAGTGGACAAACTGTGATGAAAGTGCAGGTTGTAAACATTCCCTCCAGACCACATTAGTGTGTGTTGATTCAGAGTGAAAGGGTGGAGGCAAACTGCTGTAGGCTGAAATGAGTGAGTATTTGTGACATCACAAAACAGTGAACTCTGTTCACCACAGAAGTTCAGTTCTGAACTAAAGTATAGTGAGTCACATCAGGGGGAGTGCAGTGGAGCGACTGGTGTTGGTGGGAGTGAAAATGATAATTACTCTCGTTCAGTGTGGTTTGGATCTGCTTGCTGAGCTAATGTTAAGATAAAAAGCTTCGAAACCAGTTGACCGGTGCTCTGCTGAGACAAGTGCAGATCATAAAAAGTCACAAGTGAGAGAGCAAAGTTGATCGACTGGTGCTGGAGTGACAGAAACCTGAACTCAAGCCTGTTCTCTAGTAACTGAGCTAAGCTAATGGTAGCATATTTAGCGAGCCAAATATCTATCAGTGCCACCTATTGGTGAACTCCCACACCACCAATCAGAGAGTTCCCTTGGGAGACAAATGGATGGAAAGTGTATGTCTGTAAATTTCAGCATAAGTCCTGTGTGAAATAGAAAATGCTGTTAGTTTTTGTAATACATCTTACTGCCATTATACCACCCAGCCCTTAAATCCGCTTATAAATTGTAGCTGTTTTTGGAGTGTCTTTTGTTAGAGGGTGGTGTGACAGATGCTGAAGTCAAGTCAAGTAGGTTTTATTGTCATTTTGACCATATACGCACAGTATTTTACATTACGTTTTACGGCATTTACACAACGCTTTTGTCCAAAGCGACTTCCGTTCCCTGACTACAGGGGACGGTCTCCCTGGAGCAAGAACCCAGTGGTGGTATTCACACCCATGACCTTTTGGTCCAGAGGCAAGTATCCTACCCACTACCCCGTGCACAGAACAGAACAGAAATGAACACCACAAGACCAGAAGTGCAGACAGGACAAAAGAGAGTGCAGGAAAAAAAATACAAGAGCAACAATACGACTGGACAAAACAAAGCAAGACAAGATGACATTTCAAATTGACAATAGACAATAGCTACAGTTTGGAAAATGTTCTGTTAAAGAGCCTTTAGATATCGGAGTCAAATCAATCAAAAAAAAAAAACTGAAAATCCAAAACAGAATTGAATATCAAAATTAAAATTGGGAAATATGTGTATTGTTACACTGCTTTTCTTTAATGGCTCTTCTATGGCACCACCCTAAAGGCCTGGAACTGTCATTTTTAGGACTGTGGTGAATTTTATTCTAGAAAGACTCTCTCTGGCCACGTCGTTGTCGCCGGCTCTTGCTTTCCCCTGGCATTTACAGCTCCATTATCGGCTCATGAGTGATGTGTTGAAAAGGTCACCCAGCGGCCTGTGTGTGGTGTCCAGCAGTGTCCATCAGAAACAGAGACAGGCCAAGAAACGACTGCCTTTACACAGCACTTACAGCTCCCAGATCTGAAGGAGCTGGCCGGAGCTGTGTTTTTCCTGGACTTCCTGATGATTTTACGTTCTTCTTGTTGCAATTCAGATGATCGTGACTTTAGGAGATTGAACAGGCCACTTTTTTCTAAAGAGCCTTAACCTTTACTCCTACACCCATGAAACCATTGTCTTTGATTTGTCTATGGTAGCAGAGATCATCGTAATCCTTCAGTGTTGTGTTTAGTTGGAATAATCCCAGATTAGTTGGGTAAAACCTGCTGAGAGTGGAGGTCAGATTAAAGGTCTCATGTGGTGATGGTGCTCATGAGAGAAGAACAATCATCCGTCCCTTCATGCAGGTGGATTTGCTAATTGGGGTGATATAAGATATCAGCTCGCAGGTCAGTTTTACAGAAACTTCAGCGTGCTGTAAGGACCTTAGCAAATGCTAACAGATGTTCGCCTGGCTCCGCGTTTGATCAGTTTCGCAGTGCCAAGGATTGCGTTACAGTTAGTTGGCTCCACAGTGTTATGAGTAGGTGTAGTGCATGAATCACTGGCAGTGTGTTTCAAAGTGCTTCATCGTGAGTGACTTTTCGCCCTGTGATGAGGTTCTGATGCTAATCTCATAACTGTGTGTAGATGAGGATGTTCCCAATAATTTGCTTTACATGTAGGCATGAGCAGGAGTAAAGGAACATCTGAAAGATTTAATTCCAAAATGCATTAAAGATTAGATTTTCCTTACTATTTTCATTAATTGTGTAAGTGTAAAGTGACAACACAAAATTGTTTTCTACATTTAAAACGTTCACCAAGTGAAGCAGTGGGCAGCCAGGAACACAGCGTGTGGGGGCAGTACCTTGCTCAAGGGCACCTCTGTGGTGCCACTAGCAGTCCCGGGATTCAAACCCACAGCCTTCTAATTGCAGGGGCAACTCCACAACCACTAGGCCACCAGAATTTGAACTTTGTTAATACTGAACACCCATAACGTAAATTAGACCATGCCTACCAACTCTATGCTTGCTTCTGTTCATTGCTAATTGTCTTTCAGCCATTTTCAAGGAATCCGTGTGGCTCAAAGAGTAATTTAGTGTTTAGGTAATATTCATTCATTCATTCATTATCTATAACAGCTTAATCCTTACTGGGTCGCCGGGACCCGGAGCCTGTCTCGCAGGTAGCTGAGGCCAACGGGAGCGAGGCAGGGAGTGTTAAGGAAATATTCCACCCCTTAATGCTAACACACTAAAAGAGAGTGAATTCCAGCATGTACTGGCTTATATTTACACAATTGAGATCAAGCTAATCGGCCACTGCTCTCTTTCATTCGTTCTGCTCGGCTAGCATCTCTGAAGTGTTCCTGTAAGCTGTAAGTTGGGTATGATGTACATGTGTCTGAAACGATGTCAGAAGAACATGCTAATGAATGCCAGTAAAAGCCGGTTCACATTACAGAAATGAGATCATGCTACTCGGCCCCTGTTAGCCTTCATTCATCACTAGTCATGCTAGCATTTTTTGGACCGCATTCCTTCAAGCTGTTGCTCGGATTTGGCGGCGCAGCATGATCAGCCCCCGTTGTGGGCGATTCTTCGCGTGTGAAATTTGTGGCCGGAGAGAAAGGTCTTATCTGTAAACATGTTGCAGTTTGTCCTCGCAGGGCTCGGGCATGTGACTAGCACTAGCCGGGTGGACTGTGTTCTCCGTAATCAGCTGGACGCCTCTTCCCCGCGGCCGCGTTTCAGGAGAGAAGCTCTTTCTCTGGACCAGACCAGAACACAGCAATAAAACACACTGTGACAAAAGACAGCTTTGTGCCAGACTGAACTTGGCCTTCCATTGCCCATCTCCTCATTGCATGGTTGACCTCATTTTTATCAGTTAACTGATACTTCATGACGACTTTGTTCTCAGCGCTGGCCTGGTATATGATTTTTCCCAGCCTTTCTCAGACCTTATGAAGAAAACAGTACTAAAGGACTTTGGAGTCTTAGTAAATTCAGTAATAGGTAATCACTGAAGGAAACTTTATGTATTATAGATTAATATATGATATCCCTACAGGAACATCAGATGAATGATGATGATGATGATGATGATTGTTATTAGTGTGCTTGCTCAAGCACACAGCAGCCAAAAGTATTGGCACCCTGAACTTTCAGATAGTCCTGCTTGGACACGCTTCGTCCGAAACCCACCAAACTTCATGTGATACCTCAGGCCAACTTCCCCGACACACAAACGCAATCAGTGATGACCTGCACTCGTCTTTTCCTTGTCTTTGCTCATCCCTTTTTCCCCATTCACTTTCATTCATTTTTTACCCCATTGAAATGAATGCAGTTTCAGAAGAAACTTTCAGGCTCCATACAGTGACCAAACCTTATGAAACTTCATATGAGACCTTAGGCCATGCCCCAAGACGCACCTGTTTAAACTGAACAATATGGCCAAAAGTATTGGGACAGAGCTGTCATACAAAACTATGTGGACAAAAGTATTGGGACACACACTCACACACTAATGCTATGTTAATGTTAATGCTATGTTAATGCTATGTTAATGCTAATGCTATGCTAACGCTAATGCTATGCTAATGTTGTGCTAATGTGAATGTTAATGGTAATGCTAACGCTAATGGTAATGCTTATGCTAATGCTGTGTTCTGCATTTCAGCAAGCACACTTTGCATTTTCTCTGCAGAAATGCAGTCTAGTTATTATTATTATAGGTTCTAATAAGTGCAACTCAGTCACATAGTCCATATATGACAACGATACTGTGAAACATTGGGATGGGGGGTTCTTTCCTAGGCTGTTTTTTGTTTATTTATTTATTTTCTCAATGAATACAGCACTTTATAACAACAGTTATTGTCACAAAGCAACTTTACAGAAATCCATTTCCATCCATTATGGCTGTGACATCACAACCATGAATACATTTACGTATGCTTGCTCATTTCACCTACAACAGCCCCTCATGTTAAAGTGATAATGAGTGTTGTTATTGCAGACTTTAATTCTGTTACTTTACTTAGAGTTGCAGACTTTTATTCTGTTTGTTCATTTTTGATTTTATATTTTATTTGTGTGGAATTAATGAACACATTGGAAAATATTCAGTGTAAGGCCCACACATTGAGGCCTGAAAGCACAAAACTGGCTTATCTGTATCTCTCGCTCAATCAGGCACATAACCAAGGACACAGTAACTGAGATTTTATCAGAAGGTTGAATGCTGGATGATCCTGAATGCCTTTTTGCAGGTTTATTTCTTTCTGGAGTGTCTGTAGCAGAGCAGGGCTTCCCTCCAGTTCAGCTTTATGTAGAAAGTCTGGAATCAATTTGGGAAGGAATGCAGAGGACCATTAACAGTGCTGAAATTTACATGCCGCTCATAGCTCCGTCCTTCTCCGCTGCCGTCCTTGCCTGGCCGGCACAGCCCTGCTCGCTTGCGCCGTCTGTTTTCTGGGAATAGGGAAAAAACCTTCCCATTCCGTTATTGATTTCCCATCGACCTGTTTTCTCTCGGAGCAGAGACGGCTAATGCAGATGGACTCATATTTTACAGCAGAGAAGCCTAGCTGGACACGTTACAGACTTCGGCTGTAAAGCGCACACAAATCCACAGGTCCTTTCATTTACGAGATCGAACTTTGTCCCGAGGTGTATCCCACTGGTGCTGGGCTGGTTTACCACGGGGGTGAAAAGTTCCCAGATCTCATTTTGCATTCTGGGGTCAATATTCCATTTCATTTTTCATTCATTAAATGTCTGGACTCCACAGAGCTCTAAATCTGTTCTCTGTTTGATAAAAGTCCTTCTAACCAAACAAACCCCTACGGTTTAACAAGCTCCTCACAAAAATCCCAGTCGTTTGGGGGTGGGTGTCTCCTTGGTATAAGACCCCGATTCTCCACCCACTTTACTCTTTTTTTAGTACTGATTTCAGTACACCTTTAGTATGGCATGATGCTGCTGATCACAATGATTCCAGTTGTAGCAAAATGTTAGTGCTATTGATGATAAAGGGTCATTAAAATAGTAATATACATTTACCAAGCCTCTAGATATGCATGGATTCATTCATTAATTCATTAATTTATTCATTTGTTCGCCCATCCTTTCATTCGTGCATTCATTCGTTCATTCATTCATCTGTTCACTCGTTCATTCATTTACTCGCCCATCCTTTCATTCATTCATTCATTCAGCTTCTCTCAGGGTTTCTGGGACCTGATAGTGAACTGCAGTGTTTGTCACTTTCTGGGAAATTCAGGTTGTTTTGGAAAAACATATAAAATCCATAATAAAGAAATACATATTACATACTGGACAAGGTCCTTTCGGTGTCATGTTCAGAGGTGTGCGACCCATACTTTTAGTAGCAGCACTCAGGAAGCGCGGTGTCTTTATTAATGCTGCCCTACTATTAAGAAAGTTAATTAGTTACCAGTTTGCGGTTGTGTTAATATGAATAAAATCATAATAATTTATTAACAGTTTTGGCTCATTAGTTTTATCAAGCAAACTCATGTTATTCATTTTAATTTAGTAACTTTATGAAGGCTAATTTATGAACCGTATTGATGATCATTTAAATATTTTGTGACACTGGTATCTGTGGGGATGTATTACAGGTGTACAGCAGGTTTTTTGTCCTGCTGGGACAAAAAAACTGCTTTACACTTGTAGTACATCCCCACAGATTGAGGATGTAAATACTGAAAGACTGAGGATAAAAAGGAAAAGGCCCTTTTTTCTACCACGATTCTCTTCCAATGTAATAGACGTCCGTTATTTGTCTGTTTTTCAGGATGTCAGAGGCTTTGACGCAGCAAGAGAGACTTCAGGCCATAGCTGTGAGTATCTAATACACACACACACACACACACACACACACACACACGCAGACACAAGTAAAGGAGTAAAGCTGGACGTTAGTGCAGGAATATGACATTGCAGTACTGAAAGATATTTTCATTACCTCGTTCAGCAGCCTGGGGTTAATAATATTAATTTTATAAAGTTAATAATTTGCATTAACAGTTATGTTAGAATTAGGAAAGTCATACTAACTTTTCAACATGATCAATTTTGACTTATTCATTTTATAATGGCTAATGTATTCAACTTTATGAGGGCTAATTCATTTACTTTGTTAAGCTACAGTATTAAGTCATTCATGTTATTCATGTTAGTTTATGAACTTTATGAAGGTATATTGTTATGTATGCAACACTGTGGTATCTGTGTGATATAACTCAGGTTACAGGGTTACAGCTTGAAAACCTGAGAAAATGAACAGGTTCATGAAGGATCCCTCTAGACTCTAAACAGGCCTATAGACCTCAACTGAGAGTGGGGAACATCTGAAAACATCTGATCATAGAATTAAATCATCAATTTACCTTCACCTCAATGTGTAATAATTACAGTAATAATAATGGATAGGAATAAATAATAGAAAGGATAAATCAAGTAATTCAGTTAGGACTTTGATAATGTGTCTCCTGTTCCACATTCCTGTTTCCTTGTGGTCTGACTTTATTCACAGCCAAATGTGTATAAACCCACATTACTGACTGTAATGGAGCATTGAGCTGTTTACTGTTTGAAAGAGACCACCCAAACTAGCTTGTAACCCACCGAGTGTGTGGTTCACAGAGTTGAGACCAATAATGGCTCACAAATTATGACTGTTTGTGAATATTTACCTAAATTTGTGTATTAAATGCCACAGAATTCTGGTCAGCCAGGGCAAAACCTGCCCTTTAAGAACAGATTGCTGCCTGTTCTGTGTGTAATGTCTTTGTAAGTGTGTATAAAGGCTTTACAAAAGCACTTTATTGTGTTGAATTATTGATGGAGATTAGGAGAGTCATCATCAGTGCCTCACAGAAACACTGCCACAGTCTTTAAATCCTGTTCTTCTGTAATGGTGGACACAAGGATGCCTCCTGCGAGGATCAGTTTTTCCTGATTTTCTCCCACTGCTGGTTAGAGCCGCTTCCTGCGATTGTTGGATTCTTCAGTGGTGGGTTAAAGTGGCTGGGAGCAGACGCAGACGCAGCTCATATTGATGACTGTATTGACTTTGAGAAGAGCTCTGCCGGCCCCGTCAGGTGAAAATACACCCAACTGAGCTGAGAGCATCTCAGAACCTCCCTGATCCACTTTAGCTGTCGAATCATGTCAGTGTGTCGGCAGTCTGAAAGACAGTAGTCGTTAAAGGACTGATATCATGGAAAATCGTTTCATGCTGTACATGAAACGTTCTTAAAACATTTATGAAAAATGTGTGGTTCACTCCACATTCATACAGTCCATACATGGAGATTACTCTGCAAAAACAGCTTTTTTTTTGGTGTCATGGTTGTGATGTCACAACCAATGACTCGTTAACATACACACCACCTATTTAGCCTGTCAGAGTGGTCAGCATGACAAAAATACATTTCCATGATCTGTAAACACTGTTAAAGTTGACTCCCTAGTCCATACAGTTCATACATGCACCAATTAAACCTAAGAATGCAAACGGAAGCTAAGCATCACATGGTTGTGATGTCACACATTTATAACACATTTACATATGAGTACCGATTCAGCCTACAGTACTTTAGCCCTGCTGATTAATACAGTTTTGCCCCACTCATTCAGCCTACAGATGTTTAGCCCCACCCGTTCAAGATGTAGCTGTTTAGCCCCGCCTATTTAAGTTGTAGCTGTTTAGCCCCACCCATTCAACCTGCATTTGTTCAGCCCCGCCCTTTCAACCTGGCGTTGTTTAGCCCCTCCCATTTGACCTACAGCAGTTCAGCCCCACCCATACAGCCTACACCAATTTAGTCCTGCCCACTTAATCTGTAGCTGTTTAGCCCCGCCCACTCAACTCACAGCTGTTGAACTTCACCCTTTCAACCTGCAGCTGTTTAACCCCAGCCATTCAAATTGCAGCTGTTTAGCCCCACTCATTTGACCTACAGCAGTTCAGTCCCACCCACTCAGCTTGCAGCAGTTTAGCTGCGACCATGCAACCTACAGATGTTTTGCCCCGCCCATTCAACCTGCATGTGTTTTACACCACCCATTCAGCCTGTAGCAGTTCAGACCCACTCGTATTGTTGAAGGTTCCATGCTGTTGGGTGTTCTTCCTGCAGACAAAAGGTTGAATATAGGTTAGAAAAGGCCACGTAAGGTTGGATTATGTTACCAATTATGGTACAAATGTTGTACCAAATGTCCATGACTGGACAAAAAAAATCTAGGTTTTGTCATGTAAAAGTTGGACCTCATTTTCTCCTGGTGTGTCATTTTCATTTGCTGTCACATATTCTTGCTGGGAATTAACTTTTGCCCCCTTTTCCTTTCTGTCTGTCTGTCCGTCTGTCTCTGTGTGTTTCAGGAAAAGCGGAAGCGTCAGGCTGAGATAGAGAATAAGAGGAGACAGCTGGAGGACGACCGCAGGCAGCTACAGCACCTCAAGGTACAACAATGAATGATCGAGAAAGAGGGTATTTTACAGTTCAGACGGTCTCTCTCCAGTGGATGCCCATCTGTAACATGTGTGAGAAATTGTGTGGAAAGTGCAGATTCTACATTTTCACTCCATTAGTGTGTGTAGGAGGAGATATTTTATTATGTTTTTAATTTGATAAAAATCTGCTTCACATTTTATGCTGTCTACTTTATTATAAATGATGTATCTAAGCACATAATAATGGTATCATTATGGTTTAGTAATGTATATCTAATAAATAGAATGTAGAGTTAGAAAGAGCACCACACAAGCAGGTGTGTGTGTGTGTGGTGTGTGTGTGTGTGTGTGTGTGTGTGTGTGTGAGAGAGAGAGAGAGAGAGAGTTAATGTCATCATTCAATCATGAGATGCTCCTGGGATTGGCCTGTCTGGGTGTGTCCCATCTGAGAAATGACTTTAGATGCACCCCACCCCCACCCCCTCCCACAAAGGGCTGATCTTCCTATTTAAAGCTCCGTTGAAAGGCGTAGAGTGAAAATTATTTTTTTTTTGTCCATTTTGAAGTCACAGAAAGGGGGACGGGGGGCTTTAACAGCAGCTTCCTGTTTTGAGGGACAGAGAAAAGTCTGTATCCTCTCGCAGGGACCCCAGCCCCTCACAAATTAACCGACTGTGTTCAAAAACGCCCACGTCCATTCTCAGCGAGTCCAGTGTTTGATTTTCATCAAAGAATAAGACTAGATAGTATTGCTTCCTTTTGCAAAGCAAGAGATACAAATTTAGGTTTTTTATTTGTGTGAATTTTACAATCATGTGCAGAAGTTTGAACACCCGCGGTCAAATCAGCTTTGTTTTCTGAAGGAAAATAAGTACACATCCTCTAGAGAGAACCAACCTCTGCACATTTTAGTTTCTATTTATTTGTTAAGGTTAATATATTGGAAAATTGAGAAATTAAAAATAAACATTTTAGAGGATCTGAACTTTTGCATTTAGAAAATCAGTCAAATGTAATTTGACAAGGACTCAGATATGACTGTATGTATATTTGTATATTATACAGTACTGAGCAAAGGTCTTGATATTTTTTCCTCCAAAGATCCAGACTTTCCTCTATTTTTAATGAGGTCTTGAGGAACAGTTCTCCAGGCTTCCTGAAGGACTTTCAGAGTCTCATTTCCAGTCCAGTCCCTGAA
>JBBIGA010143731.1:0-19725 GCA_037576975.1 Alestes dentex | reverse complement strand
CTGATGGGTGGGTGTGTGATGGGGGAGGAGTTATAGAGTCTGATGGGTGGGTGTGTGATGGGGGAGGAGTTATAGAGGCTGATGGGTGTGTGTGACAGGGGAGGAGTTATAGAGTCTGATAGGTGTGTGTGACGGGGGAGGAGTTATAGAGGCTGATGGGTTGGTGTGTTACAGTGGAAGGAGTTGTAGAGTCTGACGAGTGGGTGTGTGACGGGGGAGGAGTTATAGAGGCTGATGAGTGTGTGTGTGTGTGTGTGTGTGTGTGACGGGAGGAGATATAGTTTGATGGGGAGGAAGGATTTTTTTTTGTTGTTCTGGGGAGCAGTTTATGCTGGTGAGTCTGTGGCTAATATGCCATGGATCTTTCATTAAATTAACCCTTACCTCAGAAAACCAAACCGAAGCTCTAATTTTAGAGATATTATGAGAAGAACCATTCCATGCAAAAGACAGCTATGCTTTGAACAGCTGAGGGTGAAGGGAGAAGGAAGGCGGACAACATGATGGATGGAAGCAATCAAAGGAATCATGAACAAGCCAAACAGAAGGCAGGATATTCTGGAGAAACATTATCCATTTGGTCACAAGGAGCTGAAAGCAACTTGACAGCACTTAATAATAATAATAATAATAATAATAATAATAATAATAATAATAATAATAATAATAATAATAATATGCCAGTGCTTTCTCCTAACAACCCTCAGGTTACATTCCCAGACTCCTTTTAAAACAATAATTTAAAAACTGTAATTCAGCTCTGCCTTCGGGACAGAAGCTTAAACAGACGCAACAAATACCAACATTTGCCTGCCTAAAGAAATGAATGTCAAATTATTATTTGCTGTATCAAAATGGAAAATCAATAAGACTGAGTAACCTGAACAGACCAGTGCATTATTTCCAGCCCTACACTGCCAGGAGGTTGTGAACAGATTTATGAAAGCACCCATTTAGTGTTGCCTTTGGTACGAAGGCCAAGGCTTCTAAGTCAAATTTAGATCGAGCAGCTATAGATCTGGTGACAGTAGAGAGCAGAAGAAGTGGAGCACCGCATCTCTCTGGAATAGTTACAGATACCACTAAGCCTTAAAGCACATGCATCACACTCTAGTCTTGGCAGGCCACAGCACTGCAGAGCTTTGCACTGTACCTCATTAAACGCACCTGACTCCACTCATCTGCTAATTAGCAAGGCCTTGTGTTTGAAGGGGTAAATGCTAATCTCAGCAGGGTGGTGGCCATCCTGGAATCCAGCTTGACACTCCTGCTTTAGAAGGGCAAATAAAATTCACAGGACTTTCCCCCATTCCTCAAAAGTCAAGGCATATATGTCTGAGGTTTGCGCTAATGTGCGCTACAGCTACAATGTAATGCATGCTTAATGTACGTAACAAGCAATAGACATTTATGTGCAACTATTAGCAGCACAGTGTTGAGCTGGTAGGTCATCTAAAAGGGCATTTTTCCACTGACCAATCAAACACAAGAACTCAGAATCAAAATGAGAATTAGAGAACTTTATTGACACCGGAGGACATTGCTCATGCTACAACTGCACAGACACACAGAGACACAAAGTTAAGACCTTTATAAAAATAGTATATCAAAATAAAACTCTCTAGAAAATCCTTGAAAATGCTTAATATTAAATACACTATGATATGTATGCAAAATGCTGTGGTCAATAAGAAAGGTGTAGATAAATACTATAGATAGATAAATAAAATTACTGCTGACGAATGACCCAAATGGGAATTCATGGAACTCAGGTTCTAGTTTATTTTCCACCTGCCTGGTAACAACTGGAAGGTCACATCTCTAAAGTCTACACATTTACATCATAAGTAAAGGTAAGTCAGGTTTTGCCTAAATAAAGATCCAACACTTTTTTCAACAAACTATTGTTAAAGGCGCATTTCGGTCCACAGGTTTGAGTGCTGATGAGCGCTGACTACACAACAAGGAGAGAAAAAGGTGGACTTCAGCTTTATTCCCAAGACAGGCCTTTTATCAGGTTTTCCTTCAGTTGTGCCATTTCCAGCATGATCTGAGCAGCATCATATATCAAGTCATTGCAAACAAACAATAATGTGTAATAATTCATACTGAAAAGCCAGGTGACCCAATTTTTTTGACAGGCATTGTAGTTCCTGACTGCAGGAATGCAAAAGTCTGCGTGGGACTAGGGGAGGGGGGGGGTTACCTTACTTGATGTGTGATAATATCGCCGTGTGTTCGGGGATGAAGGCGTATTTGTTTACACAAGTGAGCCTTGGCATTTAGCAAAGCGAAAACTGAAGAGGAGCCTTCAGAGTGGTGGAGGAATGGAAATCTAAACAGCAGGTAAGATAAACGCTCCCAGAATCAAGTCACGTCTCTGGAAGACTGTCAGAGATTGGGGCTCCCCAGACTAATGTAAGCACAACAGATCGCTGCTAAATATGGAGAGGCTGACTCGAAACACTGACTGCTTTGAGGATCTTCGGTGCTGACACGTCCAGCATACTCCTTCAGAACATGCGGTTCATCCTCAGGGTCTGAGCTTCGTTCCTGAAAGTGGCTCATCCTCAGTGTAGATGCAAATCAAGCCAACCACCACACGGTCTCTTGAAATCTCTTAAAATGCAAGAATCTCTTCTGCACCCCGCTTCCTCCCGTATGCATGTCATGTTTCCTCTTGATTGGCTTCCTTACAGAAATGATATATATCTACTTCCACCAGGCCATTCTTCTGCTACATGGAGAACCATAACCTGTCTTCCCCCAGGGCAACGGCATATGGCCTGTGAAATTGATTACACAGTACATGCTAAATGCCTGAACCAAACCAAGATCATGCAGTTGGTAACATTTACAATAAGGGTTCTTGTCTTAGCTGCATTAGTTATTCCCTTGTGTATGGAATATTCTGCACAGTCCAAGCAGTAACTGCAAAATCATACATTTTGAAAAAATATTTAAATATATGACATTGAATATTACATCATATTCAAATGTATATTTTTTGACTGGACAAATCGCCTTGACAAGTGGCATCATACAGTTGGGCAAGACTGTTATCTAAGTACTATAAAAGTTGTCCCTGTAAAATTACAGTGTAAACTTAACTGCCAGTTTTCCCCGCACAGTGCTATTTATTTATAGTGCTGATGCTGCAGTTCATAATAATAAAACATATAGTTTCTGTTCTGAAATCTGATTGGCTGAGCCTCTTGAAAGCCTTTTGAAGTACACACAAACACACACATACACACACAAGTTTAGTGCTTAAGTCCATATATTATAAAACACAAGCTTGTACCAATAACATCTGCTAATACTCCAAAATAATGCCAAAGAAATTCAGATCCCTAATGATGTTGCCCACATTCTTGTCTACAGTTTAACACTGCAGTTGCATTAAAAAAACCATTAATTTGTTATAACTTAAGGCGGCCAGGTTTCTGAAATGAAAACTGGGGACATTTCCAGCTTGGTGGTCAATATATCACTGAAAAATCTAATGTTTATATCTATGAAATATATAAAGGGGGCAATTCCAGTTTTCTCTGCAGTCTTCATCCTTTCCTTTTTTCTCTTCACTCTCCATATAGGGATTAAAGCAAAAAAAAAGTCTTATAATTTTTGTTCTAGCCAAGTCACACTCCACATCTACAGTCTGTAAAACAAGGTACATAAACGAGCGACTTAAGGCCTTGACAAACAGCCTGTTAAAGCACACTGAGACAGCTGCCCGCCTGCTCTGCCCGTTGGTCTTTCTTTCTGGTTTGTTTTAATTTACTGTTAAAAACAGGGACATTTCTGGGCCAAGAAAAACAAGGACTGTCCCAGAAAATTGGGGACATCTTATTTCCCTATTTCATCTAGTAATCACTACAACTAGTATTGATTTCCAAATTTACCTGTTATGCTGCAGTGACTAGGGTGACCAATTTAAGACTTTGGGATTCTTCTCACAAGCAACAGCTTGAATTAGCAACTCTACATAGGATTAAATGCAGACTCACTCATTCGTCAGCAGTGTTATTTCAGAGGAATACCCCAACACTGCTCTTGCAGAAAGCTGCTGTGTGTATTAGGGAGAGTTTTTTTTTGTGTTTTAGAGCCCAGGTAGAGCACAAATTAGCATATTACCCAAAAATACCAAATTAGGCCCATTAATCTTTGAGAATGTAGTGGAAAGGGTCACCACAAAAACATGACATGACCACAGTGTGAAAATGGCTGTGTGAAAAACAATACAGGCACAGCTAAAAGGCGGTTCAGCCAAAAAAGTAATCCCTCCCGCACCCCACCATCCCCAAAATAAGACATGCTGAAACTTCTTGCTTTTTTAGTTTCTAACTGGAGCTATGTAGCTACTGTAGCTAAAAATGGAAGTTATTAGTAACTGGTTAGCATTGTGCATGGGGCTTAACTGCAGGCTAAACCATCACACCACACCTAAACCCATGCTTGTTAAGTAAGCTAAGCAAGGATGTAGCACAGCTGAACCCAGCAGAGGCCTGGATTTTGTCTGTACTTGTTCATTGAACGTAAAATTGTATGTACAGTAAACACTCCAAGAGCACCCACGTATAGTGAAAAACCATGATGTTGTGGTGTGATTTTTGTAGTATAAACCCTAAATATGCCACCAAATATGTTCCCAAAACACTTCACACTAATTTCATTTTAAACTCAGCTTAATACATTACCCTGAAAGAAAATGTAAAGGTAAACCCGTTTACACTGAATGCTAGAATGCAGTGCTAGAATGTAAACACCGTTGTTACCCCGTACAGGGGCATTTCACCATCCCAAGATGCACTTTCTTTGTGTTCTCTGGATGGTAACAAAACATTTATAGTTACTGTTTATATGGAAATGTGGCTGAATTTACTTTAATACCTATGTTAAAAAGGAGTCAATTATATTTTTCTAAATAATTTAGCGCTAAAATGCATGAAAAATTATATTTTGCCACGAAAAAAGCTGTGACGCCCGGGCCTCGTCTACCACGCCCCCTCGACCTCGTGCTGGTTGTTTATGTTTGGGCGTGGTGCTTAGCAACCCAACACGAGGACGAGGGGGCGTGGCGGATGAGGCCCGGACGTCACAAAAGTTTTAAAAAATGTGGAGGATATCTGCAGTTTCCGTGTTAGTGCGGGGGTTTCAGCCAACAATTATTAGTTCAGTTCTCAGATAAAATCCGCGATGGACTGAAACCGCGACTTCTGATCCGCGTTAAAGGTGGGGGTTTACTGTATATGGATACTGTAGGCTGTGTCCAGTTTAGATAGCTCACACTCAAATACTGAAAAAGCAGGTTCCCTCGCCACATCCCTCCACTAGGCTTGAGCACTAGTTCATGGCAGAATTGGATTTACACATTTGAGCTCTTAACCTCTGAAGTTCCAACAGTGATTTGTATTATCTTAATGTGATCAGACCAAAGAGATGATGTCCAACCAAATACAAATCTTTATGTTGTTTTCTGTATTGATGTCAGTCACCTCTGCCCGACCAGGTGGACAGTCTCATCACTCTCCCTCTCTCCCTGCAGCGCTCTCACACATAACCCTTTCCATCTGGGGCCCCATTAGGGCAGGTGAAAAGCTGTGATTTGTCTTACATGACAGACCCTTGATCACAACACTCTCCAAACGTGGTGACCTTGACAGAGCCGCTGATGGAAATTCCCTCAATTTGTCTGCCCTCGTGCTAAATTCCCAGTGGTGACTGATTAAGTAAAACCTTTGTTGACTAAAGTGAATCCTCCAGCGTTTTTCAGCCTCATCTCTATCTGTTGTATCTGTAGCATCCAGTGGAATACCCATCCATTCCATTCCATTCTGAGCTGCTTATCTTTAACCCCTGGAACACAATCAGCTCGGATCTGTGCCAGAAGTGCAACAAATGGAAAATTGTCGTCATACGGCAAAACAACTCCTTATATGGAAGTTCCCGGTTTGTGTTGATGCTCAAGGTGCAAGACACCATGCTGAGCTTTGTCTGGTGTTCCTATGTCACGTACAACCAAAGTTATTTTGATTTTAAAAAATGTAATGATAACCCCCCACAAGAACAAACAGTTTTAAACTGTTTTAGACTGTTTTTATTTGTTGAATACAGATTTTACTAATACGCTCTGAGTTCTAAGGGTTAACCAGGGTCATGGAGGAAGTGCTGGAGTCTGTCCCATCTTTTATAGGGCGAAAAACGGAGAAACACACTCACACACCCCTAGGGGCAATTTAGCATCTCCAGTGCACCTGACATGCATGTCATTGGACCGTGGTAGGAAACCCAAGCACCTGGCAGAAACCCA
This sequence comes from Alestes dentex, assembly GCA_037576975.1. Classification (NCBI taxonomy): domain Eukaryota; kingdom Metazoa; phylum Chordata; class Actinopteri; order Characiformes; family Alestidae; genus Alestes; species Alestes dentex. The sequence goes on along the minus strand of JBBIGA010143731.1, from coordinate 13,412 downwards.
CACTGACATAGGGAGAACATGTAAACTCCTCACAGAACTCCTGGCCAGGAACTGAACTCATGACCTTCTTGCTGTGAGGCAAAAGCGCTACCCATTGATATTAATTTCATTTCCCTGTACTGATGATCTGAAAAACCACTTATTCAAAACACCTGCCCATTAACTTTTATTGTAATATGTTTTGCACATTTTCTGTTCTTTCTCAAGTACAGGCAACTTCATTTCTGTGGTAATCAGCCATATGCTACCGATGCAGCTGATAGAGATTAGGTTGAAAAATATTCCTTCAGAATATATTTCTCATGGGCCTTGCTCAGTCAATGGAAAGATGATAAACATAAATTGGGGCCCATATTTAGCAGGCAACAGTGTTACCAAACATAGTATCTTGTTTTAAAGGCCCAGCACAGTATCTTTCCTTCTTGCTCAGAATCCTAAGTAGAGACTCTGTGATAATCGCATTACACTTTATTTTGCGCAACACAGAATACACTTATTGACCACAGTGAATCAGAGTCTACCTCACATTGCATATTCAGGAACTATGAAGTGAACATGGCCCCACATCAACAGGGCGCAGTCGAGTTTACTAAACCTGTTTAGTGCTATGAGAGGAAGTTGGTCAGCTGACAATAAGAAAAAAAACTGGACTAAAATGACAAAATGACTCATTCTTGGTGCTTTTTGCCTCTTCACCTCCATGAAAGTGACCATTTTGTCATGCATGAACACACCACAGCACACAGTGTGAACAGTGTGAAATTCTTTCTCTGCATTTAGCCATTCACCAAGTGAAGCAGGGGCCAGCCAGGAACACAGCGCCCGGGGAGCAGTGTGTGGGGACAGTACCTTACTCAGGGTACCTCAGAGGTGCTTATCAGTCTTGGGACTCAAACGCACAACTTTCTGACCACAGGGCGAATATCAAAACCACTAGACCCCCAGCTACCCGAACAAACATTATAATTTATTCCACTGAATCCATTTTTTTGTTGTTTCATGAGGACGCACCAGCAGTGCAGTTTCATCTTGAAAGGTCTGCTTTAGTAGCTGTGGTTTATGCAGTTTACACCACGAGCATAATGCTAGCTTCCATTAGCATCAAGCCGAAAGTGCTGTTTGGTTACTTTCCCATAGGGCTTAATGCTTCTTATGGCGGCTATAGACTTTGAAGATCATAAGACGTGCATGTGTTATGTGGTATTTTGAAATTTTAATAAATAAACTCAAAGCAGAACTCTGAATATCATGGTTATCATGGGAATATCATGGGAATATGGGTCTTATGAGTCTACTCAGCTTGGTAAACAAAACCATGTTCTTATATTGGGTTTGTTTAGTTTAAAGCTTTTTATGTCTTAAGATGAGTCTGGATGTCATAATATTTTTATAACTGAGCTTATTCCTACCTCTGGTTCTGAGTCAGTGGTCCTTGTGTCTGAAACGACACACGTTTGTTTGATTGCATGAAGGCACTGTCAATCAAAAAAGTGGTGATGACTACTCTCCTGAGGTTCACAGATGAGAATGGGAGAAATGTTGGTTGTCATGTTTTAAATCTGGTCTTTTTTCCAGATTTTTTTAAAGGTTACTGAAATGTAATAAACACTTTGTTTAAATCTTCGTTTTGAAAGTAAATGAAACAGAAACTGTGTTGATTGTTTCAGGTTCATGTAAAGAATTCCACAATGCGATGTCAATAGGAGTTGAATTAAAAATAACACGGCAGCACTGATTCAAACATGCCTTGCATGGGGTTCAACTATCATCTCTACTGTTTGAACACATCTGTCCTAATATGACACCGTGCAAAGCAATTAAACAAATCATGTGATTGGCCCTTTGCTATCACCCTCTCTACATAGATGAAAAGATGTACAGTCATCTTTTCATGCCTGTTTTTTTCCTCTTTGCTGTGAACTGTATGAGAGCAGAGCAATCCTGCGGGAGAGGGGTTATTAATAGCTCCTCTCGCGCCTTCGTCAATGACTCTAAATTATTAATAAGCAAGTTTTCTCTTTATTTTTAGCTAATAAGATCAATTTCAATGCACGTCATGCTTCAACCATGTTTGGGCTGTGTTTAAACCTAGAGCATGGCTAGGGGTTGATTGAAGGGGGTCCTGGTGTAGTGACTCTTAAAGGAGACGTATTTTACTCTGCTTTCAGTGACATACAGTAGCATGCAAAAGTCTATGCAAGTTGTTTGAAGCCATTTGTATCAGCAGTGGGTTTCTTTCTGCCAGCAAATACACAAGTGAACGTTAGAATAAATGCAAACAAACAAGAAAGAGGTAAAAGGTATCAAGGTTTCTTTTTGTCTAAAAAAGAAGTTGATATTTTATAAGCTGCTTAGAAGAACACAGGTTTGGTTCCAGATTTAATCTAATGAAGTTAAACGAGCCAGGTATTTGATGGAGGCTACAAGTAACACTGGGCTTCCATGAGGAAAGAGGTCTGGAACTGGTCAAGCGTACATAAAACCACTATTTCCGGTATTAATGTTTTTTTGTGTTTATTGTTATATTAGTGTTTTAACACTAACTGATCTCTACTGCTCAGCAGCAAACAGCTTTTAAGTTTCATTTCCTCAGGTGACTTAGACTTGTGCACAGTACTGTAGTTCTCTGTGCTCTTTACAAGATAAATTCATCCATCCATCATCTGAGCTTAATTCTGTCTTTGCATGACAAGTTTAGCCTCTCGTTTACTCCTCTGTGAAGAAATGCTCATTTTCTGGCGGCTGGTTTTGTTTGCTAATGGCCACAGCTCTCATTGGCCAGTGGATTTTTCAGCATCTTTTAATGGTTGTTTAATGGTTGTTTACGGTAAACCACCACTTTACTCCAGTGAGGACAGACTACGACCCCACAAAGAGCCTGTTATCATCAAAGCCATAGAGTGGGCTGAATCAGTCACTAACACAGAAGGTGAACATTAGTGATATGTGATATCACACAGTTTAGCCATTCACGAATGTCCATGTGTGATAAACAGTAAAGGTATGAAGGCTTAATGAATGTGTGAGGTTATTGGACCAGGGTGGGACATCTGTTCAGTGAGACAGGCAGAACCAGGCAGCAAATCCTAAAAGCCTGTCACACACTATTTGTAAAAGGTAAAGACGAAAAACAGCAGAGACTGCACATCTATGAGCTTTTTAGGTGGAATATAAAGTGATAATGATGTATACATTCATTTGCAAATGTTTGGTGGTCCAGATCAAATTGCATATTCTGTTAATTTTCTTAGAGTAAATAGTAAGGGTGTGCTGATCTGATATTCAGTATCAGTATCAGTTCGATCAGATAAACTTTAAACAACACACTGTAAAGTGAGACGCACATGTGCATTCAAAACAAATGTGTTATTAACAGCCTGAACAAAGAAAAAAATGATGAGATTGGATTGGTATCGGCAGATCCTCAAGGTTGCAGTATCGGTATCGGTATCAGACAGGAAAAAGTGGTATCATGCCTCCCCTAGTAAATAATATACTTCCTCTAACTAGAACACACTTATGCACCTTTTAAAGCACAATTTACTGTCTGTTTGCTGGATTTAAGATCTTCTTCTTCTTTCTCTTTCGGCTTTACCCTTCAGGGGTCGCCACAGCGAATCATCTGTCTCCATTTGTTTGCTGGATTTAAGATATTGGACAAAAATAAATACAACATGTGACCTGTCCAAAAGTTATGGCACATTGTATTTTATGTGTTTCCTATAGGTTAAACCTAAATATACAGAAATTGTTTGTGTACTTATTTTTTACAATGAAATATGTAACCTAGGAAAAAAAGAACAGGAAGGAAAACAGTGTATAAATGGCAAAATGGGCGCAACCGCATAATTCTAACACAACAGCAAAGCAGGCATGACTCAATGAAAAATACGACATACCTGACAGTCTTCGAGCCACCGTATTCAGACCTGAAACACACAAATAAAATTACTCAGAACATCCAGCCTGAACCCAAGGATGCGCACAAAACTTGCTCCTGCCACAGAATTTCAGATCATGGCAGGATTACGGAGGGATCTCGGGCCAGCCTAATTGGACTTCCTCTGGGTGAGTGCTAACCTTCATCTTCTTAATTACAGCCACTGCAGCTGCCGCTTTTTACTGCCTGTTCCAGCCTGGGTGGCCAAGCCAGGAGAAAGCAAATGTATCAGCAATGTGGACTTCGTTTCATCCCTATAGCTGCTTCCAGTGCACCAAATGCACAAATATGTTTCTGTAGATTGTCTATGCCAGTGATCTGCGAATCCCTACCCAAAGGTATTTTGATGGCTGTGAAATATGCTCATCATGCCAACAGAATCAGATCCAAATACCTTGTATTTACAACGATAAGGTCACACACTCCTTTACATGCATAAGACTCCCAAGGCTGAAGCCTTAGGCTTAGCACAAAGTCGTTATGTTGGTCTGTTCTGTTATAGCAGTCTTCGCCATTAGTTGATGAATTAAAGCAACAAGCACCGAGGCCAGCCACAGAGGAGATGTAATTTTCTATCATTTATTTGCTGTACCAGTTTAAAATTAACAATTGGCCTATATATCTCAGCCATGTAGGCTTATAAAAGGCTACATTCAACAACTGTGTCTGAAAATGCCCAGCAATACTCGAAGCAGCCCATCACAAACAATCAAAATGGGCTGTTAAAGACACTACGATGAAAAGCCGATTCCCCTGCCAGTCAACAATAATGTTGAAGTTGTGCCCACTGCAAAAATATGGCAGGACACCAATGACTTCTTGGGTACTGCGATGATGATGGTGGTTTTGAAGCATGTTGGGATGACAGTGGTGCTCAGAGACATATTAAAGATGCCTGTGAGAACATCTGCCAGCTGGTCTTCTCTGAAGGAGTTAACCCTAAGTTCTTCTCAAATCTATCATAGTCAGACGTAGCCCCTTGGTGTTGGGGGAGGTGTGGTCTTCCTTGCTGCCCTGGCATTACTTAAAGCATGTGCAGAAATGATTCAGTGCATCTAGGAGGGAGGCCTCACTGTCACGGACAGGTGGAGATGTTCTGTAGTTGGTGATGGTCTGGATGCCCTGCCACGTGCACAGGGTTTGCCCAGTGTCCTGGATCTGAGCATGTGTACCCTTTGCCGCACTGGTGGCCCAGGACAGGTTGGCCCTTGCTGTTCTCAGGACTGCCTTATCACGTGACCCGAAGGCAGTGTCTCAGGTTCTCAGCAGTGATGGAGTCAGTGATATTATCAATGCACTTGCTGATGTGGCCAGTCATGAATCCTGTGCACTCCTACAGTTGGGCAGAGCCAGCATAGGTCGCAGCCTCCCTCAACACATCCCAGACAATGTGCTCAAAGCAGTCCTGAAGATGTGGGCCAGGTTTTTGTCTGCTTCAGAGATGGCTTGGCACATCAGAGTTGTGGTCTGAGTGGATGAGAGTGGGACTAGGTTTCAGCCCTGTTCAGGACTGTATGCGCTGGCAATGTTCTTGCAAGCAAGAGTGCATTTGTTCCTCTCAGTGCAAGGTGCACATACTGGTGGTCCACATACAAACTGCTGAGACCCTAGCTGTCTTCAAACTGAAGACCCAACTCTTCACTGAGCACTTAGGAGAACAACTATATGTTCATGTCATAAAGTAACTTGACTATGACAAAATTCACAAAAAACTTCTATGTGTGTCATAGAGCCCTTGTGGGGTACCAAATTGTACCAGCCGTATAATCTTTGTCTTCTAGAGTCTCTTACTTTTAAGTCTGGTAACGTGGAGAGCCCATCCAGCTGAATGGCAGTGTCTGGAACACTGTGGCTGAGCGGAGTTTCCACAAAAACAAAAACACAGCAGTCTCTAAACTCCACTGGAGTTGGATATAGTCCAGTTTATTGTCCAGGGAGCAGATATTTGTGAGAAAGATAACCTGGACACGCGCCCTCTTGCCCTGCTTCAACTTCCTCATGCACTGCTGACGGTGTCCTTCTCCAGCCAGTGGCTTCAGGTGACATCAAGGTCTGGAGGCCGGACCTACATCTTTAAAAAAAGATACCAAACTGAAAAACACTGGAGTGTTCCTTTAAAACCATGACCCACATGATTCAGTACTAGGACACAATTTCAAGCAACCTGTGATAAAACAGCGGCATAGCAGTAAAGAACCTAGATGAGATGACAAACACACGTTATTATAAACCTCAAAGGTTTCCCACTCATTTAAAGGGGGTTCAGCCTTGGATGTTGATTGAATGGAAACCACTATGAGCCTTACATGATGGTTTGAGTGCTTTTCTCCCTCACTCAGCTGGATCACAGAGCTGTTCCCATCAGCATGAAAGCACATAGAGTGCACTACCCTCACTGTCCACAGATCAGGCTTCAGAGAGCCTCCATTCTCTTCCAGTATGTGCTGAGCTCGATTGGCAATAAATGCCAGTGCAGCCCCAAGCAAATCAAGAACACTGCAGCCACTCTGGATATATCACTGCAAGGTAATAAACTTTTGTGCTACAGTATGGACAAATTTACTCCAGCTGCTTGTGTTATATACTGCCAACATTTACTGTGACCTCCACTTCTTGGGGAACTACAAGAGCATGAGGGAACTGCAAAACCACACCAAACAAAGGGGTTCTTTGAGGATTCTTGAATAAAGGCAGGGGCTTTATATATACAGCTCCGGAAAAAAATAAGAGACCATTGCAGTGTATTTTTAAATCAGCATCTCTATGAGTATGAAAACCAGTCCATGTCAATTCCTACTCAAAAACCTCATTCTGCTTCATGAGGTACTGATTAGTGATCATCTGAATCAAATCTTATTTAATGAGGAAAAGTATAAAAACACTGCTGTAATCAACACTCTCCGCTCACAATGAGACCAGTTGGATGGCAAAACACTATCAGAAGTACGACAAAGGTAATTATTGCCATTTAGTTTAAGAGTGAGCAAGAGATTTGTTTTCTTTTAATTATTTAAGTTCTGTAAACACTGCATCATTTCTCTTATTTTAATGTTTTGTTACTTCCTTTAAAATCATACTTTAAAGAACAATATTTTTATTTGGAAATGAAGAGAAATATTGTTGGCAGTTCTTAAAAAGCTGTTCAGTTCAATGCTACAGGCGCCTCAGCAAGGTTTGATAATGAGTTCTCTAATATCTATTTGCATGAGTTATGATGAAGATGATGATGATGATGATTTTTTTTGTTAGGTTTGGTATTATTATGTAAAAATGGAGCATAAAAATCTGAGTGACTTTGTCAAAGGCCAAACTGATGGGTCAGAGTATCTTTAAAACAGCAGGTCTTGTGGGCTGTTCTGATTATGCACTGGCCAGTAGCTATCAAAAGTAGTCCAAGGAAGGACAACCAGTGAACCAACGACAGGGTCATGGACACCCAAGGCTCACTGATGTGAACTGGTATTCCCTAATGGCAGTGGCCTCTTTTAGCAGGATAATGCCCCCGCCACACTGCAAGAACACTTTAGGTGCGGTTTGAGGAACAGTTCAAGGTGCTGACCTCGCCACTAAATTCCCCAGACCTCAGTCCAATCAAGCATTTGTGAGAAAAAAACTAGTCAAATCTATGAAGGCCTCATCTCTCAACTTACAGGACTTAAAGAATCTTCTGCTAATGTCTTTTTGCAGATACCACAGCACACCTTCAGAGGTCCTGTGGAGTCCATGCCTCGACAGAACTGATCTATACACAGTCAGATAGTTACAATTCATAGACCCCTTTTTGCTTAACTGCCTGTGTGCTGTTCTCATTAGCTGATGTAATACACAAATTTATGGAAAAGCAGAAAGGCCTTGCAGGGGAATTTTATAGATTTTTTTGTATAACTGAACTGTTAAGATGTAATCAAAGCCTTTCAGAGTGCATTGGTGAGAAATGCTCCATTCCATGGAAACTTAATGACTCGGAATTGTTCACAGTGGTGGTGAATGGAACCAGACGTATGAAGATTTTTATGCCTCTAAAAGCTCCCTCACAGAAAATGATTACATTAAACGGCTACAAATACATTGCTTGATGCCTTAGACATTATTTCACAATCTGAAATATTTATTGAACACATGGAGGGTGTTGCAAGCAAGAGTAGTCCTCCAAATTTGTTTCAAACTTAGTAATTATATCACTAAGACACTCATTTTGCAACTTTGGTCTAACTGAACTTTCAATTAGGTCTAAAAGATTTACACTCAGCGCATGGGAATGATGTAACTCATCTTAATGCTTTGAAGGCTGTGTAAAGTGAAATCTAGGTTTAAAATGAATGAGTGCTGCCCGAAACGAGCTCTTTCAGCACCACTCTGAATGGAGGATCGATAAAAGTTACTTTTAGAGGTCAGGAAGGCCATAAGCAATGCGTCTGCTGTTTCTCCAGAAGACAAAACATGGACTTACAAAGTCTGGGAGAAAACCTGCGTAAATGATGGTGTTTACTCAGGCAGAGCTCACCTCACTGGCCTCACTGAACCTTCTCATTTTAAAGGAGGACTTAAAGATCATTTTTAATTCAGAAATAATAAGCAAACCTCACAAACAAACCACATCAATTTCAACAGTGCAGAAAGAGTGGACTGATGAACAGATCCTTGGTGACAGTTTCATTAAGCGGAAGTTCTAAAACAAGGACGTTCTCCATGCCTGATTAAGGAGCTAATTACAAAGTCCTCAGTGAGTTGAATGAAGTGTTCTAGAACACTTTCAGCATTAAATTTCACCATTCTATGGTCCTCCAAGACTTAGATTCCTCTTTCCTATTTAAAGGAGAATTTCACCTTTCTGTATAAGTATTTAGAGTGATTTGGTGTGAAATGGAAAATTGTAGAGAAACTTACAAACTAGATCTCTATAGTGGTGGTGAATGGAACCAGGGGTTACAATGTTTGCACCACAAATATAGGCATTGTGTTTCATATCCAAACCCACAAGTGAACCTAAATGTCTTCTGAATGTTTATATAGAATGTTGATGATTGTGAAACTGTGGAAAATGTAAAGAAAAAAAATACGTTTTGGAGACTATTCTGCTTCATAATTCACTGTGCGGACCCCTCGTCCACAAATTAATAAACGCTTTTCCAAACTCTGGTAAAACAGTGTCCCAGTAGCATGTTCATTACTGTTTCATCTAATAACATTCTGTATGGGAAGCATTACTTGTTCTGGATGTCTGGTTCCATTCATCGCCACTGTAAACAGCTGTTGACTCTCTATTTGATTTCCAATACACTCTGAATGACTTTTTCAATCCATTCATTTTCTGAGGTGCTAATCCTGAACCAGGGTTGTGGGGGGTACTGGAGTCTATTCCAGGGCTCATAGGGTCACCAGACCATCTCAGGGAAGACACACAAACACACTCACATACACAGTCACATTTGGGGTAATTTAGCATCTTCAGTTCATCTCATGTGCAGATCTTTGGACTATGGGAGGAAACCAGAGCTCCCAGCAGAAACTGATGCAGACCTCAAGAGAACATATGACTTCCACACAGAGAGGACCATGATCATCCAGGCTGGGAGCTGAACCCACAACCTTCTGTGAGTGAAAAAACTCTAAACATCATCCAACAGGCCTTTGGGTAATATATGTTTGTGGGCTGCAGCAGCAAAGTGGTCATTTTGGATGAAACCAGCTCAGAGTCACTGTGTGTCTACAAAAGCAGAAAATCTGCTGATAAACATTCCACATATTTCATCTCTCGCAAATGAGCTAATCGTTGAGTTTCGTGTGTTCTGACTAATCTCTTGGAGGGAGCAGATGAAAAGGAACAAGTCAATGCACTCAGTCTGCAGCTGGAGGATGCATTTTTTCCGGGACCTTTAAGTTTTTATCAAAGAAAAATGTGTTATATTATTGAAATCAAATCAGACAAAGAACAAACACAGATTCCCTCAGGCCACTGGACCACCTACGGCCTCTCTCAGAGTAATGTACAACCCCTTTAGCTCCTTCGTAAGACTCTAAAAGCCAAACTGAAATTATACCTTGTTAACCATGTCCTTACTCGTACTAAGCTTAATTCATCATTTATTAACAACATTTTTGATTATTCTGTATAATTTCATGTTTTACCTCCTCTTATGCACTTTTCATTGAAAGAAAACGCTCAGCTTGACTCTCAGAGAGACCCTCCCTCCATCAGAACAAACTGTACATCACACACACACACACACACACACACACGATCACATGGCATACATGAACTACTCTGCCACAAACAATGGAAACTTACTGCCCAACTGCCACTGTATTTGTTTATATACTGTACAAAACAAAATAGAAACAACACAAGACTACATAAGTGCAGACAGGACAAAATACACAGAGTGGTGAGAGAGCAGTTGAGAGAGAGCAAAAACACACAAGAGCAACAAAACAACAGGATCAGACAATATTTAGTGAAGTTGAATGAATATTGTATGAAGTTAGACACTGTATTCTAGCAGAGTTCTTAAGAGTGCAAAAAATAGGCAGACACTTAATAATTGTGCAAATAATCCGCTGTATGAATGTTTAAATCAAGTCACATTATACCACGTTTTTAGTGTCATAAACGTGCCTCGCAGTGTTGAGTACCTCACATTGCAACATACTTTATCACAAGAAGAACTGATATATCATCTAATAGCCCTTACAGTAGTATGGTGGGCTGATAAAAATGCTATGTTTAGAAGATGAGGTCATAAAAAAATACTTTAAAATGGACAAAAGTAGCATTTATAATGACTTATTGCAATAAGCCATATAAAAGTTTTTGGGGGTTATTCCCATTGTCATAAAAAGCTTATGTTAAAAATGATATAGCCGTATGAATGCTCAAACCAAGGCACATCACACAATGAGCATTTTTAGTGGTATAAACGTGCCTTGCAGTGTTGAAAAGACGCATTATACACCCACACAAAAGACCCAATTTCCTTATATGTTCTCTATGCATGTATAGTTTGGTTGGAAGCAAAACACATGCACTGCTTTTGCTAATGAGAAACAATTTCCTCTCCAAGCCAATACCCAGGAGTCGGCTGCCAAAGCTCAGTGGTTAAAAGAGTGCCATAAAAAATACAGCACCTCTGGAGCGAAAGGCCTGAATATAAAGAACACATTCCGGGATGTTTCTGTGCTGCTAATAGATGTGCGACGAATATAAATATCATAGTGGTGGCATAAGAATTATGCAGGATTCTAAAGTAATCTGCTGTAAAAAAAAAAAAAAAAAAAAGCCTGCGTATCACGTCTGTGAAAATATTATGATGCTATTAATATTAAGTAATATTTTATTTTTCTTGAGGTTTGATAAGCTTGAACACAATTACTATATGCAACCCAACTTAGGAGCACAGTCCTTTTTTATGTAATATCTGACAAACTTAGCTACACCGGCCTCATTACAGTCAGTTTGAACACTCTGCTTATTTTTCAAAATATAAAAATAAGTTCACACAGATTCTACTGGAAACAAATAAATTTTTCCTGCAAATTTTAGTGCGTGACTTCGAACTATTAGAACAAAATATACAATATCAATGAAGCCTACATTTTTAGCTTTATTTTTTATTACTAATCTGTTAAATTCAGCAGGTAAATAATAACTGAGCATTAAAATATGCCAAAGTGTGTTCTCTGTTAATGATGTATTTATTTATCACCAAAACATGTCATTTGACCAGGGGTGCTTCAACTTTTGTATAGGACTATATGCTCTCTTTAAGTAATGATGTCAACATGTTCTCAGAAAAGCACGTTGTGGTATAATTTAGCATAATAAGAATAAATATATATCGTCATATTTCCCCTACATTAGCATCATGGGTTCATGAAAATGCTGTGCTCGTAAGATTTGCATAAAATATTGGAAAACATTGCCGTTCACATACATTTTCCATTACTGTGCTTCAGAATTCAGTTCTGATCCAGCTTATTTGAATAACTGATTATATTTAAATATTAATTTACATTTCCCACACAACATATGCATTTTCAAAATACGCAGTAAGTCACACTAGAAAAGGTGGATGAAAGACAGCTGCCTCCAAACTGTACACGAGGCAAATTCAGCAACATGATTATACATCTTTTGATCATGAAGTGCTCCTAACTGCAGAAAATGGAGACATTCTCTCCAGGCCTGCAAGAACAAAGCCACAGCAGAATGAAAGACCCGTATCCATTACTGTTGTCATAAAAGTTCACTATCATGACTATGTCCGAGCATGCATATACGTGTCGGTGTGTGTGTGTGTGTGTGTGTGTGTGTGTATTCATACATTTTCAGAGCAATAATGCCCTGACTGTGTAGATAATACTACATTTTTACTTATTTTTTACTTAATTTACAACATTTTTACAACAGTAAAGTTACCATTTTGAGATACAGGGTTTATACATATTTATATATATATATATATATATATATGCCAAAGGTTTGTGCCCACGCTGCTTTTTAAAAATGAAAAAAGCTAAAACAAATGTACTGAAAACAAATGCAACTGACTGGTTGACAATATAAACAAAAAGGCTCAAACCATTAGTTTTGATGAAAACCTATCACAAGTTCCTAGTAAACATCCAGCAAATGAGACAGAACTGTTTGCTACTTGAAAAGGTGCTGGGGGGGTTCGGACACAAGTTATTTCCCAAAAATTTCTGGAGAGGACGCCATGAATCTGTGCTTCTTTGATAAAGGTAAGGGGGGTTGTTACGATGAAACTTGTACATAAGTTTTCACATCCATTAAACTGTACTAACAGTGTATACTGTTACATGACACTCAAAACTAGTCAGTTACCTGTATTCATATCTGTATTCATATAAGATTTCTTGTAATGAAATTTTCAAAGAGCAGCGTATCGTTTATTTCTTTTAAAATCTGAGGGCGGGCCTGTGGTGTGTATGATCCATACTGGACTTATGATCTCATCTGACATGCTGAAATTGTATGCAAACACATGTTTGCATCAGTGTGTGTGTGTGTGTGTGTGCATGTGTGTGTGTGTAAGCGAGAAGAATTGGCGTTATCTGTGTACACAGCCCTTGCTGCCCAGTTAATGACATAAATTCATCTTGTGGGGCTTTACATTTAAAGCAGTCTGTTTAGTATGCAGCTGCTTTGACGCCGGCAGGAAGAGGCATCATGTCAATGGCTTTTTTTTTTTCAGCGTAAAAGGGCCGGCTCTCACACTCCTCCACCCAGCGTTGAACTGCGCTCCAACGCAGCTGGGGATACTTCATTGACTGGCCTTTTTCTTTTGGCATGGAAATGTCAGTACCCATCGGAAAGATCATTCTGCACGGCTTCTGGTGGGCTGAGAAGTAATTCAGGGAGCTGAAAATGCCTCCGGAGACACACACACACACACACACACACACACACACACACATACACACACACACACACACACACACACACACACACACA
>JBBIGA010143702.1:0-19734 GCA_037576975.1 Alestes dentex | reverse complement strand
GTTCTCCTGAAAATCACTCCACTTTCACTCCAGTCTCCTGAAAATCACTCCACTTTCACTCCAGCCTCCTGAAAATCACTCCACTTTCACTCCAGTCACACAAAATCCCACTGATTTCATCTTATTGTTGCTCTTATTGCTCTTACTGTTGTTACTGTTAATGAAATTAACACTTTTTAAAAAATATCGACCAGTTTTACATTAAACATAATAGCAGTATTCTTCCCCTTTGTCTGAAATTGTTCTCCATAGTCCTCCCTTATACCTATTTTATAACTGATGGCTGCCTTTCAGAATGGAGCTGTTTGTTGATCTAACTCTAGAAGTGAACCGCAGGTGTGGACCTTCAATGATAATTAAGCCACTGAGAACTCTAGTTAAGCTCACGTGTGATCAGAATTCACATTTGGAGGCAGAATAAAGTAGTCATTCTTGACTACAAATCAAATGGTACCACTAGCAGCTTCACATTAAAAATATTTTTTTACCATTCAAATTAATTTTGTAACAGTACACATACATTTAGGTTTGGCATAATTTTTGAGATTAATATATAAATACGTGGTTTAAAAATATCCACTTATTCTGATACAGCGTTGAGTAAGTTACTGATTTAATTACTTACCAGTTACTTACCGAGTAAGTTACTGGTTTCCATCTAAAATTAATTAATTAATGAACCTTCCAGAAAACAGAGACCCTATATCTGAGAGTAAGTGTATGAGAGTAGTAAATGGTCAAAATGGTTTAGAAGTTCAATACTGTACTGAAGGTTGTTTCATTTCAACATTGTATTAAAATTCAGCCACACACACACATAGAGAACACAATTTCCCTGAAAATAAAATCTAAGATTGAGCCACACCCTGTAGTTCAGTGAAGTCAGATGAGCCAGATAGGCGCCACACTTTGATCTGCGTCGAGCTGCAGGAGGAAGCTGGGGTGTAAGGCGGTCAGAAAGTGTTGAGCAGAGCTGCGCTATGATGCCTGGGAGAGGTAGAAAGACACTAAGGCCTTTAAATGTCAAATCAAAAGGAAATGACTCAAAAGCAGAGAGTGGCAGACAAAAGAAAGAATGAAGAAAGTGACTGACAAACTGGGGGAGGGGGTGAGGTAGTTAGACTGTACAGTATTAACTTCATTTCAGTCTGTTTCTCTGGAAGGAGTCACTGAATGTGTGCAGGAGGCTAATAACAGTTCAGAGTTTCAGGCATCAGCAGAGGCACGAGGTGGGCTTTGTTTTGTTTTTATAAGGAGGTGTGTCTGCTGCCTTCGCCTTCGTCCGGTTTTGTCATGGTGTGTGATGGTTCTGCAACACTCAGAACACAAAAACGAAATGCAGGGGGTCCTAAAGTTACGAAGGAGATGTGTTCCTTCGACAGTGATGTAACCCGAACTTTAGTGTTAGTGGAAACACACCCAAGCCTCACTTACTGATCCTAACACAGCTGTAAAATCAATCTAGAACATAAAAACACAAGTAAGCCACAGAAAAAGAAAAATGACTAGTACTTGTACACTGTACTATAGTAACACAAAAAATGACAATAACAAAAAAAAAAAAATTACAAAATGTGTGTAAAAAATTCCTTATCTTTATTCCTGTGGTTGGCCTGCACACTGGAAAGGGCACTGCAAGGTGTATGAGAGCGGAGTGACCTGTTGGGAGGAGGAGGCTGGAGAGGCAGGAGACCGTGCAGAAGGTGCTGGAGATTTCACAGGGGCGGATCCCTTTACAATGGTGAATTCCACTACCATCTTGATGGCTTTCCTCTTCTTTGAAGCACTACCAACTGAAGACTCTGACTTTCGTTCAGAAGTCATGATAAAGACCAAAAAGTCACCAAACAAAGCAACTCAAACGGAACACTTGCGCTTAGATAAGCGTACTGGGGAACGCCAACTCCCTCACTCACACAAGTCAAGTCTGTTTTATTGTCATTACTACCATTCATACACAGTAAAAACGAAACTACGTGCCTCCAGGACCACGGTGCATCACAATAGCAGAAGAGAACACAACACAAGACCACAGGTGCAGACAGGTCAAAGAACCAGAGCAACAGTACAACTAGGAGAGACAGGACAAGACAGCGCTCAGTGCAACTGACGCCGCATTACTGCGTATTTTTCCGGTGTGAGCCACTAAACTAGTTCACCCACGTAAGCTTTGTAAACTCGAAACATTGTATGTCGAGACCCTCGTGACTCGAGAACCCTCTGTAACTTCAAAAATGTATTGCTCAACTGGCATCGATCCCCAGTGATCTCGAGCCACCCTGGCAAGGAGTCCAAAAGAACACCAGTGGTTTTACTCTCTGACTGGGTATAATGTTCTTCAACCCATAATTCAGCACAATGTTCCCTGAAATAACAAAAATTGGGAGCTAGCTATGTAGAGCTGTCCAGTGATGCTGGGATGGTAGGAGTTCAAAAATGTGCTTCACATGACTCGAGGGAAGCCCTAGCCTTCACGCTCCCAGTATTGGTGGTGTGTGACTGGAGTCTTACGGTGCTTTTCCACTGTTACAAGGAACCGTGCCATGCTAAGGACAAATGTTTTTCCATTATAAATAAAGCGATCTGTGCCCGAGTTGTACCCATGCTGCTCGACGGCAGGGCTGAAAGCAGGCCGCAGCCGAGCTGACTGCATCGCTGCTTTCTGATTGGTCGAAATGTCATCACAACATGAGAAGAGGCCATTGTTTTTACTGCACACACAAAAAAACAACAATGGATACACAAACTAACAAATGACAACGGCCATAAACTGTGAGTAGAGAATTGTGCTGATAACGTGTCAGACACAGTTACCAGCCTCAGATACACTGGAAAATCAAACTTCCACGCCATCAAAACAAGGCTACGTACAGCATGGTGCCTGTATACCTATGGAGAAGCAAACTGACACTCAGGGTTCAAAGTTGCCTGCTCAATGCTGGGGTAGAGAGGTTTAATGCCCCTCTATAGCAGAGCACTAGATGGAGCAGTGGGTGAAATTCCATTGAATACCTTTGTGGTGATTTGGAGTGGAGTTAAATCAAACTAATCACTCAACATCAGTAGGTTTACACTCATGCTCATGTAGCTCAATGCAACCAAGCCCTCACAGTATTGTTCCAGCATCTTCTGTAAATGTCCCATATCAGTAAAAGCTGCTCCCAGAAATGGCATATCAATATTGGTGAATATTGTTCATGGGGCAGTCGGTGGCCTGGTGGTTTTCGAGTTGGCCCTGTGATCAGAAGGTTGAGGGTTTGAATCCCAAGACTGCTATTGGCACAACTGAGGTACCTTGAGTGAGGTACGGTCTCCACACACTGCTCCCCGGGCGCTGTGTTCCTGGCTGCCCGCTGCTTCACTTGGTGAATGGGTTTAAATACAGAGAAAGAATTTCACACTGTTCACACTGATGTCAGCAGCACATTGGGAGTCTGAGCACATTTATGTAGTCTGAGCATGTCAGCAGTAGATTTTGAAGAGAAGAAGCAAAATTAGACTACCAGCAAAATTCCCTTGTAATGATGAACATCAACAAACTTAATTTGCATGGCTAGACATGAAGGGTCAATACGTCTGAAAAAATTAATACAGGCCATAGACCTACCCAGGCAGATGACTGTAGATGTGAAAGGGGGGGGGGCAATGCATGTTGCAAAACAGATCAATGCTGCAAAAGCTGGTGACTGTTGGCAGTCCACAATGTGCTCAGTACAGTTTGTAACTGAGCAAAGATAAGCACAGTCACACCAGTGCATTCAGAAAACCTTAGATTTTATCGGCCCACACTAGGTTGGAAATGGTCACTTTATAACTATTCCCTCCCTCAAAGCACCATCAAGAGCACTATTGTGGATAACATCATTTCTGATTTGGCACATCAACAATATATGGGTTTGATCAGAAGGCACCAAATAAGTTTATGAAACGCCACGTCGTCACTCAGTTAAACCAAATGATACAACACATGACCAGTAAACCGTTCTCACACAACCTCCTGGAGAGAGCTGTGAGACCACAGGATTAACAGTGTCATGAAATGCAGCGCTAACCATAATGTGACGTGATTATTTTGCTATGAAATCAGAATTGTGTTCACAAACATGACTGTAAGAATTTTTACACAGTAAAGGAATATGTACAAAAACTATACTAACAGACATCTGCCCCCAGTACAGGCACCCAGGGAGGCGTGTGGGGGAACGGTACCTTGGTCAAGGCTCCCTCAGTGGTGCCACTAGCAGCCCTGGGATTCGAACCCACGGTTGCATGGGCAACTCCCTAACCACCAGGCCACCAGTAGTACAACAACGAGTGCTAGATTTAGAACTCACTAAAGTACACCGCTACCCTTAGCTAGCCTTCATTGAACCAGTGTATTTACATGCATTTTTATACTATTCTGAGAATTCTTTTTAATCTACATATAATTGAGTGTAATTCTGTAAATATATAAAGAAAACAGCACTATATTATTTCAGGCACAGCTGGCGGTAAGCCACCATGAGCCAGATAACATGGCGCAGGCTCGCTGTCAAGAGAGAAAATAAGCCAAAAGTGTACAAAAGTGTATGTGTGGAAAGAGCAGACGGCTAATTAAGCGAAGTAGATGCTTTAGAGCAGCGATGGTTCCGGTTGTCTCAAGCAGGTGGAAAATGCACTGGAACCCTGGGCTCGGCTGGTTCCCAGCTGGTCTAGGCCTGTTCTTGTTTCTGACTGTGCAGTGGAAAAACATCATTTGCCTCACTTTCCCTGGGTGGGCAGCATGGCCCTTGATCTCAGTGTGTTTTGCTGGTCAACGTGGGAGTCTGTCTGCTCACGTAGCAGACAGTCAGTTGCCGTTCTTCTCCCAGAGCGTTGAGCTGTACAATTATGCTGTGCTGGCAGCAGCTTGAAAAGATGTGGTTGAGCTTCACGTCTTGGAGGAAGTACGTGCTAGCCTTCACTCTTCCAGCGTTGGTGGTATCGCACGACAGTGGGAGAGACACGGCTAGTGGGTGAGAATTAGCTACTAAATTGGGCTTATATCTGAAATGTAACATTTGCAAATAGTCCAAGAACTATTTACAAATGGGTCTGGATGCACCCAGAAATGAGTGCATTATACAATACAGAGCACAGTTCTGGACACGGCCCCATTATGCCACACTGGCTGGTGCTAAACTCAGCTTTTGTCGCTTGAAGGCAAAATGTCTCGCACACCGCAGGTGTGTGTGTGTGTGTGTGTGTGTGTGTGTGTGTGTGTGTGTGTGTGTGTTTGTGTGTGTGTGTGTGTGTGTGTGTGAGAAACTGTCAAAAATAAGTGGATTGTTTTGGTAGTCATAGGCAACACTGCTTTCATAAATAGATTTCCCATGGCAAGGGTTTGGCATGCGGATTAATTGTGGCACAGCAGAGATTACTCACGACTTCCCCAGAAGCACTAAAGCTCTTCCATGCCCAAGGAGGGCGGGGGGTTTTCGGGAGGAGAAAGTTTGGAGAACATCTGTAGCCAAAGCCAGAGCACTTTCCTATTGTTAGTCATCTTGCGCAAAGAAGGAAGGAAGGTTTGGTACAGGAACCAAGCGAGGAGTCATGCAAGACTGTTTAAGAACAGCAAATATGCACAGCCTCCACAGTGCACAACCCGAGAAGTGCACAATCCAAGAAGTTTGTGCTTCTTCGGTGCTGTAGTCCAGCACAGCAGATCAGAAACTGAACCGTGAAAATGAGGTTAAAGTGCAGAGTGTCAACTTTAATTGGAAGGTGTTTAAATCTGTCATTAGTCACTATTGTTCTTCTTAAGTTTCTTTATTAGTCTTTTTTACAGCCGAAAAAGGCACCAGTTCTCCTCAAAGCCCGCACTGAATTCTGGCAAAATTCCAGTGCCAAAGCATTCATTAATATCCGGTGGACTGCGTGTGAATTCAGATCGTTGATCAGTTGATCAGGAGTATTTAAAAATGTTTTAATTTAGATTTTTGGTTGTCGAGTCCCCTCTGTAATGTATGGGGAGAATTTTTGCAGAAGTTCACACTAAGTTGTTTTTTTTTTTCGCCTTGACGGTGTATATGGGAGAGATAGTCTTGGAGTGACAAAACGCGGAGCAACTAATCGGTCTTACGGAGCTAAACACACAGCAGATTCATGAACACTAAAGCTCAGGTCAAGACACGTGTCACTGTTTGTTGTGGATTAATGAAAAAGAATCAGCCTGCTACAGATTCTTTTCTCACCTGTTTTTGGGCGAAAGCGGTTTTCTCCATACGTTTTCAGTTGTCCTTTACCATAAATGGCTTGGTAATAGACAGCAACAAAAAAAAAAAAGTAAAACATGGTGCGCTGAATGAAGACAGTCAGAAGCGGCACCGGTTCAATACCCCGCTGTGAGCAAAACTGATATTTTTAACACAAACCTTTTTTGGCCATAAAACCAATTTTCTCGTGGAAATACAATCTAGACTAACATGCACATAAATGCCGATGAATTAAAGCTGACATTCTGCACCATGGCCTCATCGTTATTGCCATTCCAAACACAATGTGCTGGAGCACAGAGATACAACTCTAAGGTTGTGTGTAGTTTTTAGTCAGCACCATTGCCAAATAGGGAATGACTAGCACTTTTTATGTGGAAAAATGAATGTCTGACACCAACACCAGTCAAACATCTTTCGATTCTACAGTGTAAAAGTGTTTTCTACATGTTATTTAACCGTTTGAAAACACTTGCTTAATCAGGTACCTTTGTTCAACCCAGTCCCAAACAATGAAAAAGAGTTAAAGAGGAGTTATAGTGGTTTCACCTGTTCGGCTTGTACTTGTGGGCGTGTTTAAATCTAAGCCATTTCACTGTTTTGTGTCAGTCAGGATGTTCACACTAAGTTTTGTAAAAGTGTATTTTCTATTAGTGAAACTAATACTTAGTTTACTTAGTTTCAGTAATAAAAATTACTTAGTTTTACTTAGCATTTTTCTAAAGAATTCTATTAAAATAATTTAAAAAAAACACACACACACACACCTGCCACCTTTTCTGATCAACTTATGGACATTTCCCATAGGATTAACAGTAAAATGTGCTTGTGGCTGAGGAAAAGTGCTTAATGTGTACACAGCCATAGTGAGGAGACTACTGGTGAGCTCAACAGTCTGAAACATTTAGCTTCTGTTTGAACTCCAGTTGGAGGCAGACATTCTCTGCATCATCAAACATCAGATTCAGTTTGTGATTCATTAAAAAAGTGCTGTTTTCAAATCCGGCCAAAATCCATTCTTACAGTCCGCAGTGCCATCCTGTAAAAAACTGTAGCCTCCTGTATTTTTTGCTGGATGGATACATTTATTAGCAGTGAATGCTTCAGCATACCAAAACATTTTGGACAACACCATGCTTCCAACTTTGTGGACGCAGTTTGGGGAATAACCTGGAAGAACTTGAGTTGAAGAGTCCTGACCTCAACCCCATCCAATGCCTTTGGGATGAACTGGAACGGAGATTGCGAGCCAGGCCTTCTCGTCCAACATCAGCGTCCGACCTCATAAATGCACAGAATGAATGGGCACACATTCCCACAGAAACTCCTTTTGTGGAAAGCCTTCCAAGAAGAGTGGAAGCTGTCATAGCTGCAAAGGGAGGACCAACTCCATATTAAAGTCTACGTATTTGAATGCAATGTCATTAAAGTCCCTGTTGGTGTAATGGTCAGGTGTCCCAATACTTTTGTCAATATAGTGTATTTGCTAAACATTTGTATTACATGTCACCGTTTTATAAAACCGCATTATATGAGCCTATCATAGGATGAGAGGGCGTAATTACACTTCTAAGGTCACTGTAATGCACAGTTTCAGAGTTAGAAATGCATTAGCAGTATTTTCTGCTCATTACTCATAAGTGTGATAATTAGGACCAGTACAGTTGCTGGTTTGGGAATTGATTAAGCCCCTCATATCAGAACAGATTTCATGCGTTCCCCGGTTGGCATGAGGCCTGCTGTGGGGGGGCTTGATGTCATTTGTGTTGACAGTGTTTTGTGTAGGTCAGAAGATGGGCAGTCAGCTCAGGCTTATAGAGGATCAGGGCTCAGCAATGCTGCCAAATGGGTTCACTTTGGGGAAACACCCTCACACATACTGCACAGGCTGATGTCATATGTGAGTGTGTGTGTGTGTGTGTGTGTGTGTGTGTGTGTGTGTGTGTGTGTGTGTGTGTGTGTCTGTTATCTTCAAAAAACAAACTCCTCACATAAAACACACACTTGAGAAGTTGTTTTCATCTCTCTGTTTCTCTATTCGAACGCTGATTAGAGTGTATTACCGCCTCGGCTGTGTTTATTATATCTGGCCTCAGAAACAGACTTCAGATGAGGGCTGGGTCTACTTTACATCTGAGCTGAATTATTCCAAGTTATTTACCACTCTGCACAACTTATAAGATTGCACGCAAAACTTGATTTGATTTGCACTCCATGCGGCAGGTGTGTGTATGTGTGTGTGTTTCTGAAGCTGATGCGTTGTCGGCCGAAGAAAATGCACAGGCGTAAGGATCTTATGCAGGAGTCCTAATATGCAGTGGTCAGCACCCACCAAAAGTGGTCCAAGGAGGGAGAACCAGAGGACCAGAGACAGGGCCATGGACACCCAGGGCTTACTAATGCGTGTGGTGAGCATCTGATCCCACAGACGATCTGCTGGGTTCATGCTGGCTCTCATAGAAAGAGGTCAGAACACACAATTCATCACAGCTTGCTACCTAGGGGCTGCGTAGCTGCAGACCAGTCAGAGTGCCCATGCTGACCGATGTCCACTAGACCATGGAGTGATGGAAGAAAGTGGCCTGATCTGATGAATCACATTTTCTTCTTAAACAAGTAACATGTAAATGTAGAAAATGTCAATGTGTGCAAAAACATTTGACTGGAAGTGTTTAAAATAAATGGGACATGGGAATGTCCCCACATCCTCACATTGTATGAAAACAAACCTCTGTGTGTGTGTGTGTATATGCACAGATTGCATTCATGCTGTGTATATTTCTGTTGGCCTCGTGTCCAACCTCTACCAGCATAACCCTGTTCCTCAGAATTTTTTCTCTGTCCCATTTTACAAACATCAAGATCACCACACACACTTCAGCTTGCACAAAGTGAATTGCACAAAGCTCTCCTCGAGTCATTAATTTTAGTTTGTTTTGTCTTATCTGCATGTCCTAACGTAGCTCCGCAGGATCGTCCTGAATGTTTCTGTGGGCAATTTGTAGTGTTTGTGTCTCTAAGGTTGTCTCACTTTTTACTACCAGCTTCTACTGATGTGGATTTTCCCATGTGTTTTAAAGGAATCTCACTATTGTGCCTTTTCCTAAGAATGTTTTTTTTTTTTCTCAAAATTGTAAACATGTTGGACAAATTGAAAACAGCGCCATGACGACCACACTGACACAGTACGCTAAATTACATGTTTTAATGAATGCAGTCTTGAGGCAATGTTGAAGTAACTGCAGTAGCAAAAGGCTTTTGGCTCTAAAAGCACTGTAAGAGTATATTGTTCATGGAGTACAATATTAATATTTATTCAACTTTCTTTTGACTGTAAAAGGACCAGTGAGTCATTTTTTTATTTTCCCATTGACCTCTGTACCATCACAAATCATCATAAACACACAAGGGTCCACTTCTCTTTATTCGTATTGTCTACAGCAATCAAAGAGAAAACTTCAGTAATCAGGAACAGAATCCTCTCCCTCTTTTTGTGCCCTTTGAGAATTCAAAACATAAAACATTTGAATCTAAAGAGCCTCTCCCTTAACGACTCTTAACCCCTGGGTCACAATTTAAGTTTATAAATCCCAGCACTGTTTAAATGGGCTTTCTGGACACAACGCTACTCATTCTACTCCCTGTAGAGCCTCTGTGTCCTTGAAGGCCCCTCTGCCTAAATATAGAGCCAATGGGATCGTTGGGAATGGAGCATTTAGGTCAGTCCCCAGGCCCCAGGAAGGCAGGGTAGTGAAAGTGGAACAATAGGTATGTTTCACTGCCACAAAACTCATCAAGACGAGTTTTGAAAAGAACTCTTTATAACTCTTTGTCTTAAAGAAGATTTTTTCGAGCTGTGATAAATATAGAAGCCCAACATGGCTCTGTTTGGATGAGGGTAGATGGCGAAGATATCTCCATTTCCACTGGGGATTTGGTCCCATTATAGTCTAGGTTTTGGTCCCATTATTTTTAAAGTTAGCTGCATGTTGTGTGTTTAGAAAATATTAGGGCGGTTCTACTCTTAACTTCAAACTGATGACACAAAATATCATAACCCCATCTGAACCAGAAACACACCACTGATCAATGGATCAGTGGGCTTCACTCACTTCAGTGGTTCCACTACAGCAATTTCTATACCTGTTTCCAAGATTACACTGCATCCATTTCCAGGGTTACTCTTTTTCATGGTTACACTACAGTTCTTTCCATGGTTCTTACACTACAATTCTTTCCCTACACTTATGTCCAAGGTTACACCTCACCCATTTCGACAGTTACAATATATTATCAATATATGAACTACAATCGTTTTCATGGTTACACTACACCTACTTTCTGTGTAACACTATACCCATCTCTATGGTTACGCTACACCTATTTGCAAGGTTACACCACATCAATTTCCAAAGCTATGCTACACTCAGCATTCATGGTTATGCTGCAGTTATGTACATGATTGCACCACAGCCAGTTCCGTGCATTCGTTACAATCATTTCCACGGTAACACTTTCAAATTTCCTCTTTGTCTCATCAACCACATGTAACACCTATGACTACCCACAGAAATCTATCCTTTCTATCTCTGTCCTTTCTCCCCTCCTCTATTCTATCTTCCTCATCTGTCCCTATCTCCACTAACCCCTGTCCATCTTCAGTTGAATCAGATACCAATGACATTCTCTCATCTCTCCACAGCAGATATTCACACCAATTCTGAAGAAACCCACATCGGACTCCTCAGATATCAACAACTACAGACCAGTATCTCTTCTCTCCTTCCTTTCCAAAGTCCTGGAGCCGTTTATAACCAACTCGACATCTTTCTTTCTCAAAACAGGCTTCAGGACCCTCACCAGTCCGGGTTCAAGGCTGTTCTGATTCCTCTTGACCTTTCTGCGGCCTTCGACATGGTTAACCATAACCACTGCATTGATTTGCATCCTATCTCGATGACCGGAGGTACCAGATAGCATGGCATGGTTCCCCGTCTGCCCTGCAAAGATTTTGTTCACTCGTGTTCCACAGGGCTCGGTCTTTGGACCATTTCTCTTTTCTCTATATACTGGTTCTCTTGGGGATGTAATAGCCTCACATGGCTTTTCCTACCACTTTTATTCTGATGATGCACAACTTATACTCTCTTTCCTCTCCAATGATGATCAGGTCTCACCCCGGATCTCAGATTGTCTGGTTGACATCTCCTCAAACTGAATCCCAGCAAAACTGAGCTTCTTTTCATAAAAGGGAATCTATCACCAAGCCACGATCTCACCATTTCTTTTGAGAACTCTGTTATGATCCCCTCAAAGAAGATAAGAAGTCTTGGTGTCATGCTAGATGCAGAACGGTCATTCTTGTCATATGTTGACCGCCTCTCCAGGATACCTTTTCTACATCAGAAGAATCCGACCCTTTCTCACCACTGAAGCTACACAGTTACTCATCTAGTCTCTGGTCATCTCTAAACTGGACTACTACAACTTGAACCTCCGTTGTTCAAAAGAAAAGGAAGACATGCATCAAGACTCTTTTCAGTCTCGGCCCCCCAGTGGTGGAACGAACTCCCTCTTGCAATCAGATCTGCAGAGTCCCTCGCTGTCTTCAAAATGTTCATCTGAAGACCCACCTCTTCAAGGAGCACCTTGGTGACTAACCGGTCCTCTTGTTCATCTCCCGTACATCCTTTCCTATATATTAAAAACCCTCGGGCACTTACCCTCCTAAGTGTGTTTTCCTTACTTGTGTATTAACCTCTGACTTTTTTCTTTTTGACAGGGTTGTTAACTTGGTGTGCCGCTGGTAGTAACTTGGTTAAAAGCAGATGATTTAAGTATAGCTTTACAGGTATGAAGAAGAGATGTGGACTACTTAATCAATGACGTACGTCGCTCTGAATAAGTGCATCTGCTAAATGCCGTAAACATAAACATAAACGTAAACACTTATTTCCAAGGTTACACCTCACCATGGTTACACTATATTATCATTGAGCTACACAAATTTCCATTATGTGACTACAATTACTTCCATGGTACACCCATTACACTACACCCTTTCCCAAGGTTATGCATCTGCATCTACTTCCATGGTAACACTGCAACCATTTCCATATACTATGCTTACTTCTATGGTAACACTATATCTATTTTCATGGTTACACTGCACACATGATATGAGTTTAGATACGAGAAGCATCTGAATTCTGGCTGTTGTGGGGAAGATAACAAAGCAAAACCAAATTGAAAACTATCAAGCAATGAGAGAAAGGAGATGAAACCTAAACCTTGCTCCCATGCCTGCATTTTATGTGATGAGTGTTAGTGTCTCTTAGCATTTTAGGACATTAGCTCAGTGTTGGCCCTGCTTGGGGATTTTTATTTAAATCTTCATTTGCACATTTCACTCAATGTGTCACAGTCTTCTTACCCGAAGACAGATATATGACCCGAAGACAGATATATAAGTCATTGGGGGCAATTTGTGTCCATCAAAGGGGAAAACCCTGCACAAAATGAGCCATTCTTCAGTCTGAGTGGGACTTCACTTCAAATGCCAGAATTCTTCCAATTCTACACCATAACGACATGACTCACTCCATCACTCCCAAAGAAGCCATTGTGTTTCCTACAATAGCTTCCTACAGTGACCGTCCACTGTTGCGTGTGGGGGCCACCAGAGCCATTCCTTTCCTGATTAGAAGTGTTCAGTCTTCCAGTTGCACTTACATCCCGTTAACCACATGTCTGCATGTCTTCACAGCATGAGTGATAGAAAAAGACCCCCAGTGCTGCTTGATTAACCACTAAAAAATGCTGACCACTGACTATGGGCCTAGTTACACATTTGTCACATTTCTGAATGCTGTCCAGATAAGATTTGTCCACATTTGTCCTCTTTTTGACAGGCTCAAAGATATGCATCACCTGCCAAAGTTTACCACAAAAACATCTGGACACCAAACATAATGGACATCCTCGCCACCATCATAGTAAAACCAAGAATGAATTCACTTGACCTTTAGAACTGTATTAGTACAATCTGTAAATTTTGTTTTGCCCCACCCATTTGTGGGCGGAAGTTATACTGAAAGTTCTCCGGGTTCAATGATTTTGTGTTTTCGTTGGTTTCTAAGACCTAAAATAAAAGAAAATTGGGTTTTTGTTCCTTATGGGTGTTTATGTGTGATGTCATTTTTAAAATGCCGGCAGTTATCATTACGTGTTTTTTTTATATTACAATAACTTTGGTTTTACATGACATAGGAACACCAAACAAAGCTCAGCATGACATCTGACACCTCCAACATCAACACAAATTGAGAGAACTTTCCAGTGAGGAGCTGTTTTGCCGTATGATGACGATTTACCATTTTTGCACTGGGCATGGATCCTGCTGCTCGCATTCGGGCTAAACTCTAATAAACCCTGAACACTAACTATGGGCCTGGTTACACTTGTCATTTTATGTGTCTCATTTCCCGCTGCTGTCCAGATAGGATTTGTTCACTACCAAAACAGCTGTGGCGAAATATACTGGACATCATGGACACTGCCTTAGTAAAACAAGGATATGAGTTCACTTGAATGGGAGACCATGTAGTCAAAACACAGCTCAGAGAGCAGTGCTTTCTGGATCTTTGGTACAAGTTATAGCCTGTGTGTCCACTTATTGAGTGGGGAACCCTCAGGACCATCTAGGCTCAATGATTTAGTCCATGTCTAGTCCAATTTGGTGCAATAGTCCTAGTGATTTTTAGCTCAAATATGTTGAATAGAATCATCAGTGGGTAGCACTGTTGCCTCACACCTCCAGGGTTGGGGGTTCGAGTCCTGGTCCTGGCCTTGAAACAACCAACAGAAAAACTGTCCAATCAGAATATTAGTATATTTTCTGGTGGTATCTAAATTGAACCCAGCAAGATTCCCCATATATCAGGCTTTCAGGAGCTGGACCAAAGGCCTTACATGTTTGATTAACTACAAGCATCATTAGGAACTGACTGAGGAATTAACAGTCATGTTTTGATTTACGGTGGGAGGGACCTATTTTGTAAGGAATAATGTAATTCTAGGCTGAAAATCAAGGCTCATATTCGTTTCATATTTGCAATTTATCCTTCCTTTCCATTTTTCTGCATCTCATTATTTATATCTGATGAGTACATTTATTTCACTCAGGAGTCACTGTGACTAATTACCTCATATTACCTGTATAAAATCAGACTAATGTTTATCAATAACAATAGTAACCATTAGTATTCTTATTATTACCATTGTGGCTATGTTATTATTGTTATTATTAATATCCATCCATCTTCTTCGGGGGGGGCTGGAGCCTATCCCAGCTGCAATGGGACGACCATTCACGCTCACAGTCACACCTAGGAGCAATTTAGTGTACTCAACCAACCTATCCCCAGTGCACGCATGTTCTTGGCGGTGGGAGGAAACTGGAGCTCCCAGAGGAAACCCACGCGGTCACGGGGAGAACATGCAAACTCCACACAGAAAGACCCTGCGCCCAACCCGGGAGTCGAACCCAGGACCTTCTTGCTGTGCAGCAACAGTGCTAACCCCTGCGCCACCATGCTAATAATGTTATTATTAATATAAATATTATTATTATTATTTCTAGTAGTAGTAGTAGAGGTTATCATAGTAGTTACAGTTTGTGGTGATGAGAGTGCCCAATTAACCTTAACTAAGATGCACTTAAATGAATGTATATGTTATGCAGTCAGAATTTATATCTAAAAAATATGGCACATAACAGTTTAAGTAGGTTTCTGTTGTTTAAAATGGAAAACAGGAGCAGCTCTGTGGACTCTTTAATGAAAGAGTTCCTGTAAAACTGCAACACACCAGCTTTGATATATGTTCAGAATCAGTAAATTATTGATCATAGGAGAAATTGCTCATGTTACAACTGCAAAAACACAGAGACAAGAACAATATAAAATATAAAGAGTAAACAAACCAAGCAAAACATTTACAGAAAATACTCAATATGAAGTACACTGTGCTATATACACAAATACTATTAGATCAGTAGTATATCAGTAATATTGACATAAGAAGTGGTGTTTCACATGGTTAATGTCTCTTATGAACTTCAAGTGTCATGTTTATCCTAGAACGACCAAAAGTCTTCACGTGCACCAGTGTTAGCTTAGCCTAAACTGACGGCCTCGTTCTAATAGTCAATAACATCATGGCAAACCAGCTCAGCAGGAGGGATCACTATGGTCACAATACAAACTGTGCAGGGTAAAGGGTGATGGCGGCTGTTGTTGATGGGAGCTTTTAGTCTGCGATTCATTTTCACCTACAATGAAGCTCTGTTTAATACTGTGAGAGAATTAAAGATTGCATAAATGGCTTGATTTAACAGATCCTTGGCCCAGCTGTGTCTCGAAAACATCTTAAACCACCTTCCAGTGTCTGGCCATTCATCTCTAGTGTGTCTTGGCCAAGATGCTGGAAGTAAATGCTCTCTTCTGTCACCACCAAGAGTTGAGGCCCAGTGAAGATCATGTCAGCGAGACGTTAGCGGTGGAACGGCTCCAAACTCGCCATCTTCCACGTTGCTCACATTTTTTCATGGTGATGTTTCAATTAAAAGCCTTCATTTCATCACTCATATCAGTTGTAAATCTGTCTGGAGAAGAGAAGCAGTAGATGCTCGGTGTTGTAATTCTTGCAGCATGTATGAGATGCTGTGTCTGGATTGAGAAATCATCTCGTATTTGCTTTGCATCTTGCGTAAGAGCAGGAATCTCTGCTTTTCGCTCTGTAATTACACTCATAATGGACTTGCGGCTGTATGTCGAGGCTTATGTTTGTGTTCTGTCCATTGCAACTTCAAGAAAAGCTCTCAGCGGCCACAGATTACAGCGGGAGACAATTCAGTCCAGCGAAGGCAGTTCATGTCACTGCTGAGCTAGGCTGGAAATCCCCAGTAAGGGTTGTTGTTGGACCTAACTGAGCCGAGCTGTAGACAGCACAGTCAAAAGATCAAAGTTCAACTTTCTGTTGCCACATTAACCACAAATCTGTTAGGAATTTGCTGTGGTGACCTTGAAAGACAACATGCGACAATTAAAACACACATCCCTTTGACTAAACAATAAGAATGCAATGAAAAACAGTGCAACAGGGTTTAAATTGAGATTTAGGAGGTGGGAAGGCCTTCTTCTTTCCTGAGTGTTAAACAGCATGAGAATAATAAGAAGGTCTTAGCACTCATCTCACGCAATGGTGTTTACGAGATTTGGAAATACAGATATGTGACCAAACCGAGGTAAGTGCCTTTGGGAGGACCACCACGAGCCACCAGAAAAGCTTCACCACACCTGAAATTGTTCTGGAAGAATGGAACAGTTTTTTTCAGAAGATATTAAGGCATGATGCTTTTCCACTGGCACAAGGGACCACGCCCTACTGCAAAGAAAAGAACCGCACCCGAGCTAAAACTGGGCTGATTGGTCAAAATGTTGTCAAAACGACGATGGAGACACGAACTAACAACTGGGACGGAGACAAAGTACAAGCACCGTCTGTTTGGTCTGAAGATAAATTTCAGTGGGAGTTTTCTATGACACTCAGAAATGTATCTTTACGGTGTACCAGGACATCGCTGACAAGTTAACTGGGTTTTCATCACATGGTTTAAGCATGCTGAGAGAAATAAAAAAAAATAAAATAAAATAAGACCATAAAAAATGTCTTATTTTATAAGGAAAACGTTCCGCTGGTTCGACTTCCATGGATGCAGTTTTGGAACGACGACCGGCCATAAACTTTGGGGAGAGAACACAGTTCAGAAACACAGTTACCCGGCTGAGGGAAATTAAAGCGTGATACAACAATCACAGTCCGGTTTAGGTACAGCACGATTCCTGTATACCTTCGGAAAAGCGCCTTTAGTTGGGGGTTCTGATGATGCTAGTGGACAGCACTGGTCCAAACACTCCAAAAGATGTCCAGCTTACTTGAGATCTGATGTCTGTGAAGGTCATGGCATGTGATTTAAATTATTTTCACCATCAAATCATTCTGTGACCTCTTATGCCCTGGCTCTGGGGGCACTAGCATAGAAATGTTCCCATGTGAGATGAAAGTGATCAGTAGTGATGTTTATAGAGAACTGGTACTAAACTGGTACCGGTTCCTGACGGGTCAGTGCTGAAGCCTGGTCTCCTGGGCAAATCAGGGTTTCTGCCGTGTTGATACATTTTAGCACAGCTGTGTTCTCAAGCGGTCGATGCTGGATTGGATCAGTGGAGCGACGGAGTGGCGCTCTGCACATCACCAACACCCATTTGTTAATCAGAACATTATATATACAGGAAACCCAGGACACACTTTAGATCCTTATTTCTCCAAAAGTCACAATTAAATAACTGCTGAATCTTCTCACATCTTTACACCGAAGTCTGGAGAGTTTCAGCATGTATCGATATCGACAAGCAGCATCAGTTTCAATATCAGGACCAGTAAAATCCTAACCATCTTCAGCCCAAGGAATCACTCTGAATAACTTTTGATTTGCAGTCACCGTTCCTTTGGAGACAAGTTGACTCAAATTATACCACCAAAATGCTTCCCTTAACATAACACTGTAGGGCATTCAGGCCTGCACTGTTTTCTTCATGGAGAATATTCTCCAACCATCCCACTTTCAATATCTCTGTGCAAACAAGGCTTGCTATCTATACCTTAGAATGCTGGAGAATTGCTTCTGAAGTAATGCTATGGCAGTAAAATCATAGGGAAATCATCATCATGTGGCAAAAGAACTGCTTAAATGAAAGTTCTCCGGTTTGTTTTGATGTCCAAGGTGTCAGGCGTCATGAGCTTTCTTGGTGTTTTATGTCACGTAGATCCAAAGTTATTGTAATTTTAAAAACATATAAAAATTACTGCTACCTGAGTTTTAAATAATAAAGAACAAAAATGACAAATTTATTTTCTTTTAGGTCTTACAAACAAACAGAAAAAACACAATATCTTTGAGCCTGGGGGCACTCTCAGGACAGTCTCTGCCCACAAGTGGATGGGGAAAACCAGCAGAGGGAGGATGGCCGAGAGTGGCCGAGCAGAGGTGCGGCGAGTGAAAGAGCAGCAAATGGCGAGTGTGTAGGAGAACAAGCTCCATTTTTGATTTTTATTTGCTGACATCAGATTTCACTCAAACACTCTGAGTTGCAAGGGTTGACCGGGCATTCCTCCGAGCCTTTTCCACCTCAGCCTCAAGTCTGAAAGTTTCAGTGGGGCTTGAGGGGTCAATTTTGGAGGTAATTTAGTTGTTGACATCGAATTTCACTCATACACTCTGAGTTCTAATGGTTAATAAAGGCTGAGGCCTTAGGAACTAATAATGGGCACCAATTTTACATTTTAATCATGTTTTAGTACCAGACCTAAGCTCCATTTGCAGCCCAAAAAAGGCAAAAGCCCAATTTAAATGTCAAAGTTAAAAGCAGGACACAAGAATGGGACCCAGCAGCAGAGCTTGTCCATCATCCTGTCATCCTGCACACCTCTGGGCTTAGCAAGACACTGGCCTTTCCTGGCTCTGGATCCAGGTTTCCAAATGTTTTTAATGGGCCGGATGAAGGAGGCGGCCCCAGCGCAGTCGTTTTGGTGCAGGGTGTGTGTAGGAAAGGCTGAGCTGTTGGTGTGACACACAGTGTGGCTTGTAGGCCTGCCAAAGAGGAACTTTAGGGGGTCCTGGACAACGGAGCTCCGTTAGAGCTAACCTACTCTGATCATTCAGCATGAATTATATTGCTGACATCTCCGTTTGAAACGCGATCCCGCAGAGTCTGTCCCGGGTGAGGTCATCGCACTCATGGGCCACTCTAGCCAGAAAGGGAAAAAATATCCGGGTGTGACGTCCCAGATTTAAATAAATATTCCGTGGGTTAAAACAAACATGTTTTAGCCTGGTGTTCGAGTCTCATCTGCGTTGTCTTAAAACAAGGAGCAGCGACGTGACAAGCCAATTGGGTTTCTTATTGTTTCATTACAGCAGTATTGGTACTGGCATCAGCTGGACGGAAACTGTAGCCTCAAAGGGTGCTAGGTGGGTGGGTGGGATGGATTAGAGTCTTTTGGGACCAACCAGGCACATCAAAGTCAAACCACAGCCCTGGGTCATCTCCCACTACACACACACACACACACACTATAACACTCCCATCCATCAGTCAAACAAAGCCACACCCACATTTCCCTGCTGAAAACATGGACTGCTGGAAACGTTTAGAGGGTGCGTCCACTTTCCTGTCTGGACAGAATAAAGATGACCGTTGACCCAAAAGGGAAAAATCACAGTTAGAGAGTGGAAGTGTTCTGTAAGATTAGATGGAGAAGTATTGTATTACAGTATCCCCTCCATAGACCATGATTTTTTGTTGATATTTATGTGCACTGTACAACGGTCATTTGTATCATGTACAGTTCATTTAATGCGCACTATATATAAATA